>CAUZXS010001736.1:0-17500 GCA_963585895.1 Sepioteuthis lessoniana | reverse complement strand
TACAAATTGTAATTGTTGCCTTAGTACAGTCACCAAAGAATTGGTACGAGTACTGGAGAGCTTGGAAATTAAAGGACGAGTGGAGACCATCCAAATTACCTTTTATTAGTAGTGATTGTCCGGTTCATTGGCTTAGTGGGTAGAGTGTTTGCCAATGGTCCAGGAGACCTGGGTTCAATCCCAGGTCGCGTCATACCAATGACTTTAAAAATGGTACTTGATATCTCCTTACTTAACCCTCAGCAATATAAGGTACGTATCAAGGGTAAAGTGGAGCAATCCTGGGAAAGGAGTAGCGCCCTTCTAGATACCTCATTGTAGTAACTATTGAAAAGGAAGCCTTCTGGTAGCCCTCGACTACGGTCGCCAACAACTTACTTATTAATAGTGATAAAATTCTGCATTCAAGCAACTTTACTCCGCTTGAAAATTGACCTTGAGTCATATATTAGCCGTTGCAAAGGGAGCGGATAAATATATAGACCACCACCAGAAAACAGAATGGGTGACATGAGTTCAAATCATGGACGAGTCAGCGTTCACTTCATGTTTGGGAAAGGCATGAAATCTTTTTTTCACTGTAACTATGTGTAGATAGTTTGGTTGGCATATTATTCCACATCCTATTAATATAAATATGTATATGAATATATGCATACATTATATATGATTTGTAAGCTAACAGTTTGTTGGTAACATATTTTTAAACGAGCCAGAGCTCTTTTGTTTGCACACAGTTAAATGGTTTCATATATTGCTATTTAACCCTTATAATTCAATTTGATATTAATCATTCGTTTACGTGCAGTTGAATGGTTCCAAATATAATAAATGATTAAACATTTCTATTTGACCGAGAGATGGCATCCAAACAGGTACAACCACTCTGGGTCAGAATAGAACTGGTAGTAATGGCAATGAAGGTGTACTCCACATTCCCCCAAATCTCTAGGACTAGAGCATCAATATCAGATGCCATTTAGTGTCATATCCAGGACACTACAGAGATGCAGTCGGCGTAATCAATAGTCCCAGCCAAGGGGGCTCTGGGTAAATGGAACGGATCGTAATTTTTTTCTTTTTTTAGCCTTGTTATGGCAACCAATCTCAGAGAATGAAAACTCTGAATTCAAGCCAATTACACTACACTTAAAAGTTGACCTTGTGTCACATTCTTCTCGTGACGGAGAGGTTGGATAGAAACATTTTTTTTATACCAAACGATAAACGTAAGCATTCAACATTTTGATAAGCTACGACGATAAGAATATTATGATAAGATTACGAAAAACAGATTTTTAAGAAGAAAATGTAAATACAATAAGGTCAACGAATACAGACGGATATAAAACTAACAAGAATATATATATATATATATATATATATATATATATATATATATATATATATATATATATATATATATATTTCTCTTAAGAAACAACGATCCGTCTCATTAAGATAATATATATATATATATATATATATATATATATATATATTCGAGACACCAACTATACGGCCACTTGCCTCCCATCACGAAAACTATACAAGTTAGACGAACCAGACACGCAGGACGCTGCTGGAGAAGCAAGGACGAGCTCGTAAGTGATGTACTCCTATGGACCCCCACATATGGCCAAGCAAAAGCAGGACGACCAGCTCGAACTTACATACAGCAGCTATGTGAAGACAAAGGATGTAACCCTGAAGACCTGCCGGAGGCGATGAATGATAGGGAGAAGTGGCGAGAGATGGTCAGGGATATCCGTGCTGGCGGCACGACATGATGATGATGATGATGATGATGATGTATATATGAGCAAGTTTTGTTAAAGACCATGGAACACCGTTTGCTTATTATTTTTTATTTTATTTTTTCAAGACTCCTTGTTATTTTTCTCATGTCGGGATCTAGATGGTAAAGGAATTGTCCCATATCTTCTGCCCAAGCGCTGTCGTCCATACATCAGGGGTGGCGTAGTTTTAAGTTGACTAAAACGCTACAAAAAATTAAAAACTCAGCAGTCAACTCAAAACTAGACTATCTCTAATGACGTACAAAAATATGGTCGAATGGGACAATTAAAATAACAAGAACTCTTGAAAAAATAAAATTAGAAATAATAAATAGTGTTACATTGTCTTTAACTAAATCTGCTTCCATTACTTACTGCCTAAATATGTACTATAAATTCAAGTCGTACTGATAGCAAGGAGTTGCCAGACTCTCTCTCTCTCTCTCTCTCTCTCTCTCTCTCTCTCTCTCTCTCTGTTCTTATCTTAAATCGCTCTTGGTAGATTTTCTTGTCAGCATCCAATTTCCACACAGAGCTGATGTCTATAAGTCTTTACTGGTTTGCCAACACAAGTGTGTCCATGCGTTGGAGTCCATAAGAGAACGGCACTTATGAGTTCGTCTTTACTTTACCAGCATGTCTTGTTCGTCTCACTTGGATGGTCTATGAGATGGGAGGTACGTGTCCGTAAAGCGGCTGTTTTGTGGGCTGTTGCTTCAAGGATTTGTTTAAAACAGCATGTAACATTCTTGTCTAGTACCACCTAGCTTTTTCTCCTAACGCTTCATTAAAGTCCTAGTGGTGCAGTCATACAGTAGTACTGATACGGCTTCAGCTTGGAAGAATTGCAGTTTTATTTTAGCAGAGAGGTTGGATTTCCATATATTCGATAACCTGTCAATAACAGTCCACGCCTTAAATTAAGTTATTATATGCTCATCTACAGCATCACAACGACACAATATATAAACAGACGCACGAAATGATAAAAACGCAGGGAGACTTATTTACAAAAATATATACCTCTCACTTTATTGCAAGGGTTCGAAAGGGTTATTCAGGGTTTGCATGAGAGGGAGTTGGAGATCGAACATAAACTGTAATATTTTGACACCAAAGTTATGACCATCAGCGTTGTGTCTTTCTTGTTTTTCTGATGCTCAACCGGAGCCCTGTGGTCCACTCTGCTGGGTGCTGGCTTTCTTTATTGCATCTTATCAGCATCTTCTCTGGACCCCAACTCATCAGGGCCCAAATGGCCCCTTCGGCTGGGTGTGGCTTTCCCTACCACATCTCGTCTCCAACTGTCTGCAATTCAACTGGCTCTGTTCAATTCGTCGGCCTTATATTACCTTCAAACTCCCACGCGGAGATATGGACACGCCTCCACGCCTCCGCAATTTCTTCCTATATCTGGCGATCGGGATGTGTCACTTCCGCTATCTTTGGAATGGCCTGTGTGATCGTCATCGAGCGGAAGTAATTGTTATGCAGTTTACAGGTCACTCTGTTCCGGTGCATCAGTCTATGAGTGTACCATGGGAATTTTTTTTTAGCTCGTCCCATTTCATCAGCCAATTTCCGCCCACGCGATTTCCTCTCATAACTGCCATTAGAATGTGTCACTTCCTTCCGGTGCATGACCTTGAATGGCATTTTGGGTCGGGTCGAAGGTCAAAATACAACAAAGTGAGTTTAACTTAAAAACTAAATCGATTCATAATTTATTTGGTATCTACAACATTTATATTGAAGTGGGTAAGGAAATCCATTTTTCGGAGTTCTGAAAAAAATACGTCATACTACCAGTATGGTATATGCACAATCCATAATCTATCCGAGAAAATAAGATCCATAAAATTTGATTGGTTTGGTTTGGTTTGGTTTCTTTTTTTAATGGCATATCAACCTTTGTAGGTTATTTAATGCCAAAGCTATTCTCCTAGAAGGACAGTAGTGGTACTATTTAACCCATAGCTGGGAGGATAAGGGAGTTTATACCTTTCCCAAAGTGAACGTAATAGCGCGACTGGAATTCGAACTCACGTACTACGATTCCGTAATTGTCTTTAATTGGAATCATTTTGAGATGAGGCTTCTTAATCTGAGAATTAATTTTTATTTATTGCGGACTTTCTGTCCTCATCGTGGTAGAAGAAGGCCACAGGTGAAATTTGGCTGAAACGTAGTGAAAGAAGAAACAACACAAAAAACTACCAAGATAAGGACAAAAAGTCCGCAATAAATAAAAATTAAGTCTACGATTCTGTAATCCATTGCTCTAAAATTTGAGATACAAACGGATTACCTAATCTCGGACAAAAGACCTGGCTTAAAAAGATTACCTAATCTCGGACAAAAGACCTGGCTTAAAAAGATTACCTAATCTCGGACAAAAGACCTGGCTTAAAAAGATTACCTAATCTCGGACAAAAGACCTGGCTTAAAAAGATTACCTAATCTCGGACAAAAGACCTGGCTTAAAAAGATTACCTAATCTCGGACAAAAGACCTGGCTTAAAAAGATTACCTAATCTCGGACAAAAGACCTGGCTTAAAAAGATTACCTAATCTCGGACAAAAGACCTGGCTTAAAAAGATTACCTAATCTCGGACAAAAGACCTGGCTTAAAAAGATTACCTAATCTCGGACAAAAGACCTGGCTTAAAAAGATTACCTAATCTCGGACAAAAGACCTGGCTTAAAAAGATTACCTAATCTCGGACAAAAGACCTGGCTTAAAAAGATTACCTAATCTCGGACAAAAGACCTGGCTTAAAAAAATTACCTAATCTCGGACAAAAGACCTGGCTTAAAAAAATTACCTAATCTCGGACAAAAGACCTGGCTTAAAAAGATTACCTAATCTCGGACAAAAGACCTGGCTTAAAAAGATTACCTAATCTCGGACAAAAGACCTGGCTTAAAAAGATTACCTAATCTCGGACAAAAGACCTGGCTTAAAAAGATTACCTAATCTCGGACAAAAGACCTGGCTTAAAAAGATTACCTAATCTCGGACAAAAGACCTGGCTTAAAAAGATTACCTAATCTCGGACAAAAGACCTGGCTTAAAAAGATTACCTAATCTCGGACAAAAGACCTGGCTTAAAAAGATTACCTAATCTCGGACAAAAGACCTGGCTTAAAAAGATTACCTAATCTCGGACAAAAGACCTGGCTTAAAAAGATTACCTAATCTCGGACAAAAGACCTGGCTTAAAAAGATTACCTAATCTCGGACAAAAGACCTGGCTTAAAAAAATTACCTAATCTCGGACAAAAGACCTGGCTTAAAAAAATTACCTAATCTCGGACAAAAGACCTGGCTTAAAAAGATTACCTAATCTCGGACAAAAGACCTGGCTTAAAAAGATTACCTAATCTCGGACAAAAGACCTGGCTTAAAAAGATTACCTAATCTCGGACAAAAGACCTGGCTTAAAAAGATTACCTAATCTCGGACAAAAGACCTGGCTTAAAAAGATTACCTAATCTCGGACAAAAGACCTGGCTTAAAAAGATTACCTAATCTCGGACAAAAGACCTGGCTTAAAAAGATTACCTAATCTCGAACAAAAGACCTGGCTTAAAAAGATTACCTAATCTCGGACAAAAGACCTGGCTTAGTGTTAATTAAAAAGAAAAAATAACTTGTCATCTCGCGGATTTTGCTAGGGAGCAGAAAAAACTGGGGTGACGGTGATACCAGTAATAGTTAGCGTACTAGGAACAGTTTCCACGGGCTTGGAAAAGAGACTGACGGAATTAGGAATCAGAGGAAGAATTGAGACCATACTTGTTGCATACTACTCGTAGCCATAATTCAATGATATCAATAACAACAGTACATATACATATTCATGTAGGGGCACCTTTGGTGGTGTAACGGTTAGCAAGCTTGACTAGCAAACCTACACGAGTGAGTTCGAGTCTCATTGGGCACCCCATTCATTCGGCCTTGTGCCACATCGAAGCAAAGAGCTTTGTAAATTACTATACATATTCATGTACAGTCAACTACAAATAGACAGGCGGGCTCAAATACACAGGCGACTCCGAACGGTTTATTAACTTTTGAGATCGGTTCTTCGATACGAGGAGAGAGACACAATTCTTAAAAGTCTTTCGTATTATACCATGCTCAGAGTTAAAGCGATGGACCGCGGAATCGTAGTACGCGAGTTCGAACTCCAGTCGCGCTATTACGTTCACTTTCGGGCAAATACCCTTGGGAAAGGTATGAACCCCCTTATCCTCCCAGCTATGGGTTAAATAGTACCACTACTGTTCTTCTAGGAGAATAGCTTTGGCATTAAATAACCTATAAAGGTTGATATGCCATTAAACAAAGAAACCAAATACCATGCTAACAACACCCCCAACGTTTGGCACATCTCGGGGTGTTTTAGATCTCAATTCATCTTCACTGGTCGGGACCCGAAAAACTTAACCGCCGCCGTAATGGTAGAAAACTCAACTCAATGACAGAGAACTCAATTCTCTGCTCCAATGACAGGAATTCAATTGTCTGCCTGCATGGTCCAATCTCAATTTGTCAGCTCTATGGTCGGACCCTAACTAATCAACGCCATGGTCGGACCCCATCTTCTCAACATCATGGTCGGACCCCAACTTCTCAACATCATGGTCGGACCCCAACTTCGCAACACCATGGTCGGATCTCAACTTCTCAACATTATAGGTCGGACCTCAACTGAATCTTTTTCAAAATCTTCCAAATTCTCAGCCTATCTCTTCTAGTCTTGACGTCTTCCACACTCCAGCCCATTTCCTATCTGGGGTTTATTATGACAATTGTGATTGTCATATCCTTTGCGCGCGAGCGTAAACTGTACCAAATGACTACACACCTGAACTCTTAACCCGAATAGTTCAAAGCCCAACCAAACTGAATGATGAAATATAATTAATGAAAAATGATCAAAATAAAAAAAATCATCCCTTAATTATATAACAATACCAACCATCATATCAGCCAGAATTCTCAGAAGAGTCCTGGAGACTTGAAGAGAACTGCTGCCCTCAAAGTCCATTGGAAGACCACCTGCTCATGTGAAAACCTAGTAAGGAGTGAAATAATAGTGCTATCTAAGTGTAGGCTGTGTGGACAGAGAGACCACATGAGAAGCGAACGCAGCAAATTGGCGCTGTGACGGCACACCTCGGCTCTGCACTGGTTTGTGTGACACTACGCTGTGTTTTTTGCAAAGAGCCCGAGGGAGTGTCGCAAAGAACAAAGAAAGAAAAATAAAATAAAACTCAAGGTTTGAAGGACTGAACTCACTCACAGATGGAGGCGTGTGTTTCACCTCCGAAATTCCTATGGCCCTCTGCTCCGCCCTTCCCCCTCATTCATCCGGCATGAATTCTAGGTTACCAAATCCTAACACATCACCCCAGTTTAGGGGTTCCAGCAAGACTCTGAGCACATATGACTGCGACCGCTTTCACTGACCAACCCCAACGGATTCCTTCTACTTGCCAGAAAACAGGAAGTGCTTGTTCATTTCCTGTTTCTTTGTTCATTTTCCCCGCGCGCTGTTTAGTCCCGCGCTTATTCAAGGTCGTGAGTTCGCTTCGTCCAAACCTTCGTTGCCAAGCGGTATTTGTCACGCGCCTCACCTAACGAACGAGTGTGGTACAAGGCCTTTTTAAAGATGGATCTGGGCACAGAACTGCAGCTCAGACACGCCCGGCATTCCGAAAAATGTCTCGAGCTCCGTCGGCATTCCCCTAAAAAGTGCGCCTTAGGCGCCAGGCAATAAACCTAGCCTCTCTATGCAGAGTTAAAGCGTGGGAGAAGGTCCCCTGAGGCTTGAGAGGTAAGTCAGTCTTGGCCGCACGACGCGAATACTAGGCCTCCCTAGCATCCGCGCCAGATAACCTCGAGTGACTAGCGTCTCCACAAGGCAACACACTTGACCAGATCTGCGCTGCTTCCACCACGGCTGGACGAAGTGTGACTCCCAAGTAGGAAGGATGGTGATGGATTAACTGTTTCCTCTTTCCTCTTTCCACGTTTTTTTTTTTTTTTACATACCTCAAAGATACATCTATACACACACAGATACACAAGTACATATATACCTACACTTATTCATATGCCCAATGCGATATGTATATACACATACACATACATATGTCTAACCCAATACTACCATACTGTCACAGCGCAGAACTAGTACAAGTACAAATATGATTGAGTGTGGATGGTGATCCACAAGGAATTGTGCAAATGACTAAAATTTGATATGCACAAGTCTGAATCCGTCCTAGAAAATGAGACGCACAACACTCTCTGGGACTTTGAAATGCAAATGTATTCATCCAATCGTGCTCAGAAGACCAGACCTGATTTTAGTTCAGAAAAGAAAAAAGTTGCTTGTCATTAGTTTTCATCTTTTCAGCAGACAGCAAAGTAAAAGTAAAGGACAGTGAAAAACTAGATAAATACCTGGATCTTGCCAGAGGGCTGAAAAGTTTATAAAAAAAAACAGGAAATTGACAGTAATACTGCTTGGAAGTATGGAGGTAGGAAAGATATTTGGTTGACTCCTTACTCACCAAGGACAAATATTAACATTGGTGTATCCATTGTATAGTAATAATGAATAAACGGAAAAAAAGTCAAGATGAGCTCATTTACACCTACAGAAACATTTGATATATTTCATATACATACAAATATTATTGAAGGAATACGCAAGCGTATGCCAACAGCAAAAATATGCACAAATTGTTCCCGGAACAAGCAGTATGTGGAAAGAATACAATAATGAAAAAAGGCTTACTCGATGATATTAGAAAGTAAAAGGGTCATAGTCTTGTGTCTGTACGTTTCCATTGTTGGGAAGGGAGACAACGCCCCCACTGTTCAAAGAACAGAAACAAAAGAAGTCGAGAATGAGTTCCTGGGACTGTTATGTGATATTCTCACGAGTTTCCCCAACGATCACGCCCGTTCTTTAAGGGAAATAATAATTTATTGTGTTCCTACAGTTCTTCATTTCGGGCCATTGATTTAATGAGTAGATTTTGCCAATGGTCCGGGAGACCGGGGTTCAATCCCAGGTTGAGTCATACCAAATACTCAAAAAAAGTTACTTGATGCTACTTTGCTTAACACTCGGCATTATAATATAAGGATCAAGGATAAAGTGGAGTAATCCAGGGAAATGAGTAGCACCCTCCCCTACACCTAGGTGTAGTAGCTTTTAAAAAGGGAGCCTTCGAATCATCCTCGACTAAGGTCACCAAATTTATTTACAGTACTTACGATAGTTGGAGTAAGGATTATTGGGTAGGGAAGGTGATCCACTGGGAATTGTGCTGTCACTAATGTTTGCCCATACTGGCAAATGGTACATGTATAAACCAGAATCTGTCTTGGAAAATGTGATGCTCAACATTCTCTAAAACTTTGTGGTGTAAATGGACTCATCTAATCATCCAATTAGAAGCCTAGTTTTTGTTTAAAAAAAAGAAAAATCTTAATAAATACCTGGGTCTTGCCAGAGGGCAGAAAAAGTTAAGGAACATGAAGATGATCGTGATACCAATGATTGGTGGAACCCTTGGAACAATCTTGAAGAACCAGGGGTTGTCCTCGTGGTGTAATCGTTAAAGCGATGGACTGCGGAATCGTAGTAAGCGAGTTCGTACTCCAGTCGCGCTATTACGTTCACTTTCGGGCAAATACCCTTGGGAAAGGTATGAACCCCCTTATCCTCCCAGCTATGGGTTAAATAGTACCACTACTGCTCTTCTAGGAGAATAACCTAAAAAGAGTTGATATGCCATTAAACAAAGAAACCAAACGAAACCTTGAAGAACCAGGAAAAGAATTTTGGTCAAATGGAAATGCGTGGAAGAACTGATACTTTCCAGTCTTTAAGAAGAGTTCTGCAGAGTTGGGAAGACTTGCTGTCACTTCAGTGAAAGCCGCTAGTTCGTTGCGAGTAAAATAATCATGTTATATTTAAACTGGCAGATTACTTCCTTTCTAAACTTCCCGCTCCGCCCTCCACCGACCGTAATAAAGGACTACACACTGTCGAATGTGAAGAATTATGATTAGCACCATTTAGGAATCATGTGCACGCCGCATTATTGTGTTGCTTAGCAACGGGGGTGGGACACTTAAAACAAAGCTAAACACTTAGAGACACAATGGACAATAAAAACCATGTTACTCTTGACTGGGTTGACAATCTTAACACAACTGAAGGGGTAGGATTTACAATGTGGTCGTCAACGAACGCATACCTCTCATATATATATATATATATATATAGGGTGACCCCCACCCCAAAAAAAAACAGAACCCATATTACTTCTACAAAAATATATGGGTTCTGTTTTTTGGGGCCCCCATGTATATATATATATATATATATATATATAATTCCGTCTCTCCTTTCTTAATGAATGTACCCGTGTGAGGGATTTTACAAGTATAGGTTGATATTAAATAAATGGCTTGACCTGTCGGCGGGGCATAGAATAAGCTGAATGTATCTCCTGTTGTGGGGTAAGACCCTCCCCCCCCACTCACGCAGAAGAGGTCTTATTGGTTATGACACTAAACTGTACTTGATGGTGAGGTTCAAGTTCTGTAAATCTGCCCGGTGGGGAATACTCATTTATTGCCATAACTCCTTTGTTTACTCAGACCCCTGAGTGAAGGTACTTGTCAGGGTCCCATCAAAGGGTCAAATAAATCTGTTGGTGAATAGGAAAACTAGATATCACATAACCGTGTGAAAACGAAAAAACATTAAAAGCAAAAATCTCTGAAGAAACAAGCAAAACATTTAAATATGAACGTATAATGAAAGCAATTCTCTAACCACTTGGCATAAAATAAACCTAAACGGAATGATATACCATTAAAATCAATCAATGAATCAAAAAATCAATTATTAAAGATACCCGTGTAAGTGATTATACCAGACCCAACAGGTATAGGCCAGTGATAAAACATAGAGCCACAAGCGGGTACAGTGCTAAGTGGGTGAGCTTCATTAACACTACTGGCAAAATTAGAAAAAGAAAATAAACGTAAACAAATACAAAGAACACTCAGAGGTCGTCCTTAATCAAAATCTATACTAATATTACTTCGTTCGTTCGTGTGTGTGTATGTGTGTGTGTGTGTGAACCCACACCTGCATGTGTGTTCGATGATCACAGCTGAACGAAAAGTTCCAGAGACCTGATTTTTTGCTGGAGTGTTCGCCAATGGTCCGGGAGACCGGGGTTCAATCCCAGGTCGTGTCATACCAAAGACCCAAAGAATGGTACTTGATGCCCCCTTGCTTAACACTCAGCATTATAAAGTAAGTATCAAGGGTAAAGTGGAGCAATCCAGAGAAAGGAGTGGCGCCTTCCCCTACACTTCAGTGCAGTAGCTATTGAAGAGGGAGCCTTCGGCTCGCCAACTTTACTTTATTGACTTAACTTCAGGCTCCAACATGCACGGTCTCTGTCTCTACTAATAATAATGTAATGTTATTTTTCGTTTCAGATTTGAAAATAGTATACTATATCTATTAATCTTTGATCACTATGCCTTGGACAAGAGAAGAAAATATTTTGCGTCGCTACTTATTTGGAGACAAAACTATTCAAAACTGTGTCAGCAAGATTTCGCAGGAAAAGCCAAATTTATCGTTGGGTACAAGCCACAGGGTAGGTAAACAACCTCAACAAAAAGGCTGAAAATCCCACATCTGGTAGAAAGTTGACTCTAAGATGTCTAAACCATGTGGGTACAGTGAGAGATTCTGTCGGGGGGAGTCTGAAAAAGTCCCTCCGAATATGTTCCCAAGAACTTGGTCTTTCACGTGCACTGTAGGATAAAGTCATTCATCTGGTTTGACTTTTCTGAATTGACATGAATGCTTTTTCAAACTCAAATGAAAGATGACTTGATTCAATATGAATCGTCATATTAATGGGTTTCATCTATTTTGAGACCCCTTGTACTATGAAGTCATTTAGGGGTTGCTGGAGGTCATCAGCAAAATATGCCATTTCTGACCAAACGTAGTGAAATAGCGACTTTGATATGAAGTTAAAAATTATTTTGTTGACCTTAAATTGCGAAACAGACTCTGTCAGATGTATGACAGCAGGCCGTGAGGAACAGTGTCAGTCGAAGACTTCCAGCATTGTTTCCAGGAGTGGGAACAACCTCTTCGTCGGTGCTTTGTTTCCCAAATAGACAATTTTGGAGGAGATTAAATTGTTTTTGCAGTTAAAGTGATTTTTTATATAATCATTCACATTACTTAGTTGATATAGTATAAAAGGGTTTGGTTTGGTTTATTTGTTTAACGGTATATCAACTCCTTACGGGTTATATAATGCCGAAATTAAATTCATTTGTAAATGTTTAATTTTAATTGCATATTTTTTAAGTTTCATGGTATTTTTTAAATGCAATTTTATTTGTCTATAATCATTTGTTTGCACACAGTTATATGGTGTCAAGTATTCCTATATAATAAAAATAATTTGCACACAGTTATAAAGTATCAAGTATTCCTATCTAATACAAATAATTTGCACTTCGTTTTATGGTTTCAAGTATTCCTATCTAATACCAATAATTTATGCACAATTACAAATGGTAACAAGTATTCCTATCTAATACTAATCATGTATATACAATTATACCGAACATTGGCCAAGCAGTTAGAGTGTTCGCCAATGGCTTGGGAGACCTGGGTTCAATCCCAGGTCGAGTCATACCAAAGACTCAAAAAAATGGTACTTGATGCCTCCTTGCTTAACACTCAGCATTATAAGGTATGGATCAAGGGTAAAGTAGAGCAATCCTGGGAAGGAGTAGCGCCCTCCCCTACATCTTGGTGTAGTAGCTATCGAAAAGGGTCACCCTCGACTAAGGTCGCCAACTTTACTTTACTTACATACAATTATATGGTTTAAAATAACTATTTCTATTCGAAAATAATCCGTTGTTTGCACACGGTCGTATGGGATTCTGTGGGAATTATATATACCTTGCTCTCCAAATAATATTCCCAGTGGCCACCAGGTGGCATGACCAAAGCAATATATAAAAGGGCATGGCAAAATAAAACTCTTGCTCTCTCTCTCTCTCTCTCTCTCTCTCTCTCTCTCTCTCTCTCTCTCTCTCTCTCTTCAGTTTTGCTTCTGTGGGGATTAAAACAAATAAAAAAGACAATAACATGAAAAAATAAAATAAATAAATGTAAAAGTAACAGTTTACCAGGAGGCTTCTGACAGGAAACAAAATTGGCAAATGCTTAAAAAGAGGGGCTTCTCGGAACCAAAGAGAAACTCTTCAATAGAAGCATTTACCACCTCAGCTGTGACGGATGACATTTTCTCTGAGTCCTGAACTTAACAGCACATTGTGTCTCTCCTACTAGTAACACTCTCTGTTGAATCTACCTACTGAACAGGGACACACATGATAGACCCTCAACTTATAATTTGCAAAAGATAATCCCTTATGCCTCTTCAAACTAGGGAGCCGACTATTTCTACTGGTTCAGGAAATTATTTTCACCACAAATTAGTCATGAACTCCAAAATAAAATTTGAATCTAAAGGTATCGTTTTTTTTTCCTTCTGACTTTAATTACCTTACAGCTTCAACAGACAAAAAGAATACAAATGAATGGGGTAAGAAGAAAAAGGAGTTAGTTCACAAGCCTCAGAATTTCTTAACAATAACAAGAATTCACCACTACCACGAACCATGATAAACCTTTCATGTGCCACCATACCTCCACTACCAGAAGTACGCATTAGTATATGCATTTTCCAACAAGGAGGCTTTCACCCCAATAAGCCGAGTGTCGTATAGTGCATGATACGATATCTTGATGTCAGTCTTCACACAAAAAAACCCTATTCTATTAAGGGCTCAATTGGTATCAAGGCAGACTCTTCTTGTCTTTGGGTTTTTTCATATTGAATGGTCAAAAACATCTTTGTTTTAGTTTACTGTCAGAATTCATCGATCTGTATGGTTTGAATAGAACTATTTGACATTTAAACTGTGAACTTATGCCAAATTAAATTGCTGGAAATAGAACTGTTTGATCATTTAACAGTGTGTAAACAAATGACTGATGTTTAATTGAATTGTGATGCATAGCAATACTTGGAACCATCTAACTTTGTTGAATGACCTTTATTAATCACATATATCTAATATATGTATAGACTGGATTTGGCATTGAATAATCAACAATGGTTGATATGCCATAAAACTAAACCAAACCATACCTAACCACACAGATTAGGAAGGAGATCTATTATTAACTTGTATGCCACAGCTCGTTTGCAGAAGAACAGAGAAGGTGCCACAGCAGAATAAGAGGAACAGGTGATTTACTGCATATTGATCAGCGTGTCCTCAAGGAAGCAGAAAAATGTATACGTGGTGTGGATTGACAACCAAAAAGGCCTATGATATGGTCCCACAAATTTGGATAATAGGTCTGAAAATGTCCAAAAATCTGACAAAGTCATAAAATCCATCATGGAAGCCATGAAAAACTGGAAAGTATATTTGACAGCAGGAGAAAAAACTTAAGCAGAAATGAAAATCCAGAGAGGCATCTTCCAGGGACATGCGCTTTCACCATTACTATTTGTAATAGCAATGATGCCATTCAATCACATACCTAAGAAATGTACTGGAGTCTACAAATTTACAACATCACTAGAAAAGATTAATCACCTTCTGTACATGGATGACATCAAGCTATTTACAAAAAATGAAAAAGAATTGGAGAATCTGATACAAACAATAAGAATATTTAGCCAGGATATAGGAACGGAATTTGGCATTGAAAAATGTGTCATGCTGATAAAACAAGTGGAAAAAGAGAAATAACAGAAAGAATACAACTGCCAAATCATGAAAGAATCAGAATGCTAGGAAAAAAGGAAAATTACAAGAACTTGGGAATACTGGCAATGGACAACATCAAACTAGTGGAGATGAAAGAATAGAAAAATAATACTTCAAAGATAGACCAGAGGACAAGAAAGTTGATGATGGTGCACAGGGTCTTACATTTGAGAGATGAAATGGACTATATGTGTCAAGAAAAGAAAGATACCTCTTCAGAATTAAAAATTGCATAGATGCACCAATACAAACACAACATTAAAAAGAACAAAGAATGACTAATTACAGCAGCCAGTAGTATCATTGATAACATTATGACAAATAGAACAACTACAACAAAAACTATAAAACAGAAATGGGTCAGTTGGTTGGTTGCTTGCATGTGTTTTATGGCATATCACCTTTGTAGGTTATTTAATGACAAATCCATTTTTATAAAATAATCTATTCTATTTCCAACAATTCAGTTTAGCAAAAGTACAGGTTAACTTTGAAAAACATTTCTATTTAAAGCTATTCAGTTTAGTCGAACAGTTTTAATCAAACAATTAGGTTTTTATGAGTATATTTTTTGTGTACACACAGTAAAATGTCAAAACAGTTCTATTTCAAGCAAATCAGTTCAGCATAGTACTGTTTCAATGTCAAAAACAATTCAATTTAGAGCAATTAAGTTTACCATACGTATACTCTTTAGTTCTGCTTGACCCTATCAGGTGCTACCACTCCGGGCTATAGTGGACCTAGGTATGATGGCAATGAAAGAGTGCACTGCATCCCCAAAGCTCTGCATTACTGGAACCTAACCATCAGGTTGTTTAGTGCCATATCCTGGACACTCATTGGTAGTGTCTTACCCCTCTACAGAGATGCAATTGGTATATTCTACTGCCCCAGCCAACTGGGCAATACAGGAATGGGAAGAAAAACAACTGTAGAGATATTTCCAAAGACAAACTAGTGAAATCTTACATGGTACTTGATGCTGTCTTGCTTAACACTCAGCATTATATGGTTAGGATCAAGGGGAAGGGGAGAAATCCAGGAAATGGAGTAGAACCCTCCCGACACCTTCGTGTAGTAACTATTAAAAAGGGAGCCTCTGGGTCACCCGGATTAAGATCACCAACTTTACTTACTTATATTAAACAATAATCGATAATTTGCAACAGTGAATATAGCAAACTAGCACAAAAGGAGAATAAGTCAAGGCACGACTGGGTGGGGAAGGCGATCCACTTGGTATTGTGCAAGAAATGAAATTTGACCATATTACCAAATGAAATATCCACAAACCAGAACCTGTCTTAAAGAATGAGAAGCATAATATTTTGACACACAAACAAATCACCTAATCCCACTCAAAAGACCAGAATTAAAAAAGAAAAAAGAAATCGTCATCTTGTGGATTTTGCCATCTCAGCTGACAACAGAGTGAAAATCAAAAGAAAACAAAAAGTTAGACCTTGTGAGAGAATAAAGAAATGTGTAGAACATGAGGGTGATGGTGATACCAACTGTAATTGGCGCACTTGGAATGGTCCTCAAAGAAGGAGCTGAAGAGTTGGAAATTGGAGAACAAATTAAAACCATCCAGATCACAGCATTGTTCATCCAGATCACAGCATTGTTGAGATCAGTCAGAATACTTTGATGAGATACTGGTAACCTGAGAATACTTGCTTTCATTCAGATTTCAGTGAAAACCCATCAGCTAATGATGCTGTGAAAAACTTCAAAGGAGGATAATAATAATAATAATAATAATAATAATAATAATAATAATAATAATAATAATATATTCCAACCCCTCAATTAAATTTCATAAAATTTGAATTCTCACTTTTATTCCTCGCTTAAAAAAACTAATAGAAAATAGTCTTATACTGTCAGTAATGTTTGCATTGATAAACCCTTTCTTCCTGATTTTCAAAACATATCTAGAGTAAAAAACATTAGCAAAGTATTTCTATAATAAAATCCTTTACATTACATTAAAAACCCTAATTCTTTTAGTAATGTTTACATTAATTCCTGACCACTGACAATACCTTTCTCTCAGCAACATGACCATTAATTATCCCTTTCTTTTTCAGTACATTTCTATAGCTTTCAAAATCCTCATTTTTTGTTTTGTTTTGTTTTGCTTTCTCTTTAAACTGACTTCCTTCCACATTCCTATTTTTTATTGGTCCACTCCAGGTTTTGTTCCTGTAAAAAAAAAAAAAGAACACTCCCTTTTCCTACCCAATCTATGCCTTACATAACCTATTTAAACAATTCCAACATTATTTTCAAATAAGTTGCACACTTCATGGTTGTTAAATTAACAAATAGAAGTAGAAATATTTTGATTCATCTCTTTTAGTTTATTAAGTGAGGAATAAAAGTAAGAATTCAAATTTTATGAAATTTAATTGAGGAGTTGGAATATATTATTATTATTATTATTATTATTATTATTATTATTATTATTATTATATTATTCTCCTTTGAAGTTTTTCCACAGTTTCATTAGCTGATGGGCTTTCACTGAATTGACAGCAGGAGGAAGAAGCTTATTTATTTCCACTTATATACATAAATGGAAGGCACAAGGCCTCGTAGTTTTTGGGGGAGGGAAGGGAGAGGTCATGCTATTCTATGTGTTCTAAGGGAAACCTAGCTAGCCACATTCGCCGACCCATTCAGCAGTACAATATATAACCATTCATCCATCGCCCATATGCGCAGCAAACATCAAAATACCACATTTGCTCC
>CAUZXS010001735.1:0-114214 GCA_963585895.1 Sepioteuthis lessoniana | reverse complement strand
CAAGAAATGCAGGACACTGTTGGAAAAGCAAGGACGAAAACATAAGTGACGTTCTTCAATGGACCCCTACACATGGACGTGCTAGTTTTAGCCGACCAGAGAGAACCTAATTACATCAGCTATGTGCAGACGCAGGATGTAGTTTGGAGGACCTACCGGGAACGATGGATGATAGAGACGGATAGACCGTGAGAGTCAGAGAAATCCGTGCTGTCAGTGCAACTTGATCATGATGATGACTATTTTTCTTATGAAGATAATTTTCTACTCAACCAAAGATACCAGGATTTTATTGTGTCTAGTTGAAGATTAAACATAAAAACGTTTTCTATGACTAAACTCTAAGGCACTGAAAATCTGTTATCAAAAATATAAATATGTTGCACTCTAAACACATATGTAATGTATTTAAATGGAAAGTAAAAAAACTATAGCTATCCAACTAAAAGAATGAAAAGACTGCATACTGTTCAGTGTGGAATGTTGCAATGAAATAATACCTAATAATGTTTTGATTGTGTAATGTTCCACTAGAAATAATAAAATTCTGATATCTACATGATAGAAGGAAATTGAGTATTCATCAAAACAACGTAAACTTATTTATGGGAGATACTATATACATGAAAGAGAGAGAGAGAGAGAGAGAGAGAGAGAGAGAGAGAAAGAGAAAGAGAGAGAGAAAGAAAGAGAAAGAGAGAGAGAGAGAGTTTTCACCACAATTTTAAAATAGAGGCTGAATACACCATAGAAAATCTTTTTGTTTTATTACGTTTTTTAAATAAGAAATGCTGAAATTTTTTGCGCGCATTATATAATCCCAAGTCGAGTCAAACCAAAGACTCGAAAACTGGTACTTGATTCCTCCTTGCTTAACACTCAGCATCGTAAGGTACATATCAAGTGTAAAGCGGAACAATCCAGGGAAAGAAGTAACACCCTTCTCTACACCTCGGTATAATAGCTATTGAAAATGGAGCATTCGGGTCGCCCTCAACTATGGTTGCCAACTTTACTTACAACTTTATATATATATATATATATATATATATATATATATATATATATATATATAGACAGAAAATATGTGGCACACTGATGCACTATTTTGTCATCAACTCATTCAAAAAGTGGAGCTGGCTCGATAAAATTAATTAACACTAAGCTAATTGCCTGTGTTGATTGTTAGCTCAACTGAACATTTGGGCCTTCATATGCTGCACCTGATAATATATATATATATATATATATATATATATATATATATATATATATATATATATATATATATATATATATGAAACTGTAAAAATGTGAGAAACAAAAAACATTTGAAATTGTGCTTATGACCATTATTTAAGCTATGAATTAAATGATTTTAAAATATTACTGTTGTGTGTGTGAAGTGAAGTTTCAAAACAATTAACATTCCTAATTGTATGGAGGTGTCCTCGTGGTGTAATGGTTAAAGCGATGGACTGCGAAATCGTAGTAAGCGAGTTCGTACTCCAGTTGCGCTATTACGTTCACTTTCGGGAAAGGTGTGAACCCCCTTATCCTCCCAGTTATGGGTTAAATAGTACCACTACAGTTCTTCTAGGAGAATGGCTTTGGCATTAACCTACAATGGTTGATATGCTATCAAACAGAGAAACCAAACCTACTTAATTGTGTTGTCGTGATAAGCTCATAAACAGTTTTAACGTTCCACAATATTTTTCATCAAATCATTTTTTTTAAATCATTATCTGATGAAGCCAGTAAAGAGTGTCACAATAAACATATAAACACACTACCAAATTGATTTTCATGTCTAATTTTACTTCCATTCTTATATTTACCCAACCCCTCCGCTCGGGCAGGATATGACAAAGGGTCAATTTTTAAGCGGAGTTTAACAGGTTTGAATTCAGAGTTTTCCTTCTCCTAGACTAGTTGCCTCAACAAGGCTGAAGAACCTAGTCTGCCCTACTATTTACCCATAGCTGGAGGGAGAATAATTGGATTCATAACTTTCCCAAGGGTATGTGAAATGTAATCAGTCTCGTCCAGGATTTGAACTCGTGTCGCCGTGTCCATTTCCTACGACGATAACTATTACACGACGGGCACTTCCCTTTTTTATATGACACAAGGTCAATTTTTAAGCGGAGTTTAACAGGTTTGAATTCAGAGTTTTCCTTCTCCTAGACTAGTTGTCTCACCAAGGCTGAAGAACCCAGTCTGTCCTACTATTTACCATAGATGGAGGGATTCATACCTTTCCCAAGGGTATTAGTGCTATGTGAAATGCAATCAATCTCTTCCAGGATTTGAACTCGTGTCACCGTGTCCATTTCCTACGACGATAACCATTACACTACAGGCATTCTGTCGGATATTTCATCCATATATTTATTCATATACTAGTCAGGGCAAGATGCCTGACGAACCACCTGGACTCTAAATAAGCGATTAGGAAAAAAGCTGTACAGCCACTTACCTCCCCTCTCACAAATCATCCAAGTAAAATAATCAAGATATGCTGGGCACTGCTGAAGAAGCAGAGATGAACTCATAAGCAAAGGTCTCCTGTAGACTCCTACACATGGTCACACCAATATTCGCCAACCAGTGAAGATTTACATATATCAACTCAGAGTGGACACTTAATGCAGTCTAGAGGACCTACCAAGAGTGATAGCTGATAGCAACAGATTGAGATAGAGACTAGGGAACTCAGCTTGATGATGATGTATGTATACAGACGTGTGTAAGTATATACAAGTATATTTTATGATTTCAAACATTTAAAGAGTTCAATAAAGTGAGGAACATAATTAATCCATAATTCTAAAATGGTGGCCCAGTCGACTGGAGCTATAGAACACATCGACTGCATCTCTGCAGACGGGTAAGACTCTGCCAATGAGTGTCCTGAATATGACACTAAACAATTTGATGGTAAAGCTCCAGTAATGCTGGGGCTTTGGGGAATGTGGAGTATCCCTCTATTGCCATCACTCCCATGTCCACTTTGGCCCAGTGTGGCAGCACCTGATAGGGTCCTACTAAGAGCCAAATAGAACTAAACAGTGTACTTATACTAAACTGAATTGTTTGAAATAGAACTGTTTTTGACATTTAAACTGTGTACTTATGCTAAACTGAATTATCTGAAATAGAACTGTTGATATTTATAAAAATGGAATGGAGGTGCCCGTGGTGTAATGGTTATCGTCGTAGAAAATGGACATGGCAAAACAAGTTCAAATCCTGGACGAGATTGATTGCATTTCACATAGCACTAATACCCTTGGGAAAGGCATGAATCCAATTAGTCTCCCTCCAGCTATGGGTCAATAGTAGGACAGACTAGGTTCTTCAGCCTTGGTGAGGCAACTAGTCTAGAAGGAAAACTCTGAATTCAAACTGCTTAAAAACTGACCTTGTGTCATATCCTGCCCGAGCGGAGGGGTTGGTAAATATGGTTGATATTTATAAAAATGGATTTGGCATTAAATAACCTACAATGGTTGATATGCCATAAAACCCAACCAAACCAAATCTAAAGTGGCTTCTCCTCTTGTTTGCTTTTCATTTAATTATATAACTGTACAAATTATTCTACAGAATACTAGGCAACTTCTCGTACTCATAAGAGACATGGGTGAAAAAGGCATTAACATTGTTAGTATGAATAGCATGTGCAAAATTGGGAAAGACCTGAGAAGAAAATATATAAACACAAAAAAAGGAAAAAGAGGAAAAAAGGATTTTCATCCTGTTTTTAGAATAATAAAATAAAGTACGGTGAGTTGAAAAAGTCGTTATCCTCTCAGGAGGTTTTTATTGCCCTAGTAAATGAGGACAAGGAACAAGTCAGGTGATAATGATTTTATCATTACAAACATAAAAGAAGCAAAGATTTTTAGAAACAAAACATTCAACTATCTGTCAATTCCTGTTAAACACAAGATCCGCTCTAAAAGTAAGGAACGCCCTATCGGCAGGGTTCAAAATATGCCGAATGTATGCCCCACAGAGGGGTAAAAGCATCAACAAAGGGGTGTCATGTGTCTGACATTAAACTGCATCAGATGGTAAAGATACAATTCTGTAGTTCTGCAGAGTATAGAGTAACCCTTCATTACCATTACCTCCAGTTCCACTCTAACCCAGAGTGACAGAACCTGTTAAAGTCTCACTTATGGATCAAATAGATTTATTTGAAAATTGTTAGTATTAGACAAGAATACTTAAAACTATATAACTGTACAATTCATTTGTATTAAGAATGATTAATTGAGGCTATAATAGTTTACAAAGGATTATTATTAGTTACTTGAAACTATATAATTGCTTGATACACTTGAAATCATAATTGTGTGCAAGCAAATAATTATTATTGAATAGAAATTGTTATTTGAAACCATGTGATTGTGTATAAACTATTAGTATTAAGAAAAGTTACTTAAAGCTATAACTGTTAACAAATTATTATCATCATTAGTAATTTGAAACTATAATTGCTTGATATACTTGAAACCATATAATTGAGGACAAGCAAATGATTATTATTATTAAACATTAGTAGTTGAAATCATATAAATCGTGTGCCAATTATTTGTAGTAGATAGGAATATTTGCTATTGTATAACAGTGTAACAAATAAAAAAAAGTTTGATAAGAAAAACGATTGTAATCAAACACTAAAAATAGAAAGTTGTGATTAAGAAATGAATTAAATTTTGGCATTAAATAACCTTTAAGAAAGTAAAGTTGACGACTTTAGTTGAGGGTGACCAGAAGGCTCCCTTTTCAATAGCTACTACATCAAGGTGTCGGGGAGGGTGATACTCCATTCCCTGGATTGCTCCACTTTACCCTTGATCCTTACCTTATAATGCTGAGTGCTAAGCAAGGCAGCATTAGATACCATTTTTTGAGTTATTGGTATGACTCGACCAAGGATTGAACCCCAATATCCCGGACCGTTAGCGAACACTCTCAAAAAAGTCATCAACAGGAGATATAACATCATCATATTCATATTTACCAACCCCTCCGCTCGGGCAGGATATGACACAAGGTCAATTTTTAAGCGGAGTTTAACAAGTTTGAATTCAGAGTTTTCCTTCTCCTAGACTAGTTGCCTCACCATTTACCCATAGCTGGAGGGAGAATAATTAGATTCATACCTTTCCCAAAGGTATTAGTGCTATGTGAAATGTAATCAGTCTCGGCCAGGATTTGAACTTGTATCACCGTGTTCATTTCCTACGACAATAACAATTACACCACGGGCACCATGTCATCATCATATGAACTTTTCAGCTCACACTCATAAGTACACAGGCACGCTTGATATTTACAGGGTGTCTCAATATACATGGGACCCATGTGACTGCCCAATTATTTCTGCCCACTCAGTAAATGTATATATATACCAGGTGTCTGACTATACATGGGACTGCTAATAACTCCACTAATAATAATGTTGTGTTCTTTTTTGTTTCAGATTTGAAAATAGTAAACTATTAATCCCCAATCACAATGCCTTGGACAAGAAAGGAAAAAATATTTTGTGTCACTACTTATTTTCATATTCTGGATATTACTGATACACACATTATATATATATATATATATATATATATATATATATAAAGTAAGTAAAGTTGGCGACCTTAGTTGAGGGCGACCAGAAAGCTCCCTTTTCAATAGCTACTACACCAACATGTAGGGGAGGGCACTATGAATGCATAACTGAAGAAATGAAATGTGAATTGATTAAATTATTAACTTATTCTTAAACAAACAGTTTCTTCAAATACTCCGAAATTAAACTGCATATGCTATAGCAGGGGGTCACAAAACATGCAACCCGCAAATTTCTGTAACATACCCCATGGCAGAACAATTTTAATGATTAATATTTTCCAGAAACTTGGTAATTTCTCCCTTGCCCCTGACTATTCTTATCCTCTGAAAAGTGTGGAATGTACTTTGATAGTTCTTTTACTTTCACTTCTAAATCAAAAGCTGAAAAGTAGAAATAATCCAATTCTATATATATCGGGTGTCTCAATATACATGGGATCCATGTGACTACAAATAGCTCTACTAATAATAATGTGTTCTTTTTTGTTTTAGATGTGAAAATAACTATTAATCCTCAATCACAATGCCTTGGACAAGAGAGGAAAAAATATTTTGTGTCACTACTTATTTGAAGACAAAATCATTCAAAACAGTGCAAGTAAAATTCTGCAGGAAGTTTAACAATTATCCCTAGAAAAGTTGAATTTATCATTGGCTACACAAATTTCAAGCCACAGGGTCAGTAAACAACCTTACCAAGAAGGCAGAAAACCCCAGATCTGGCAAGAAGTTGACAGCAAGATGTCCTGACAATGTGGATGCGGTGAGAGATTCTGTCGGAAGGAGTCTGAAAAAGTCCCTTTGAAGACATTCCCACAAACTTGGTCTTTCACGTATACTGTAAGATAAAGTCAATCAATTTCTGCCCTTGTCATCTGGCTTGACCTTTCTAAAGTGGTATGATTGCTTTTTAAGACTCAGACGAAAGATGACTTGATGCAATATGGATTATCATCTTATTTTGAGACACAGCCTAGTATTGTACTCAGTCAAATTATGAGGGAACAAAGATAGGGTAATAATATTTATCCTGTTGTTTTTTGTTTTGTTTTCTTTTCTTTTTTTTATAGAGGAAGAACCTTATGAAACACTGGCTTTTTAATTGGGTTTAAATCTTGATAATTGGTACCAGTAGGAAATGTGCAACTCTCATAGCCACAAAGCAGATTCCTTTCATATAAACATGAGTGCTTGCTTGTGTGCAATTATTTACTACAGTTTCATTTTTGCAATTATTTTTTGTAATAGGTGTAAAGAAACAATTCTCTGTATAAGATACAGAAACGGATTAAGTCTTGTAGAGGTCATAAGCACTTAAAAGATTATGGTGCCCCCACATCAAAAATTTCTGAGAGGAAAATCACTCAGAAAAGGACTCATTCTACCTTGAGAGTCTTTGACTAATAGACAAATCTTGAAATAAAAAAAAAACTGCATCACTGCAAGGAATGAGTTAAAGATATCTATGGGGAGAGGGAGTAGATTCTCCCTCACATACACACTTTTAGAGTTACTTGGAACGCTTTAATTCAAATCTGATCACAAAGGTCTAATTCACCCAGAAAATAAATAAAATTGCCATCAGCTGGACTCCTATTTACTCATAGGTAGAGTGGGAGACTTTTTTTAAGAAGATTAATAACATAGAATTCATTCATACAAAAAGCAAATAGAATTAATTTTTGTTTAACAAAATATGCTTTAGTATATTATTTCTATTCCAGGCAACACCAGGTTCTTCTGCTAGTTATCAATAAAGCTGTAGTATATTTTTTTAATATTGAGCATTCTCCATCAAATAAAACAAAAAAGAAATTGTGTGTGTGTGTGTGTGTGTGTGTGTGTGTGTGTGTGTGTGTGTGTGTGTAATTGAAACTCACTTAATTACTTGATATAGCGGTAGAGTGTTAAGGTCTACCAGTTTTAAAAAATGAAGGAAAAAACTCAATCAATAATTGATAGCAATTCTATATTAAATTTAGTATTACCCCAGTCCCATAATTGTGGTTGCCTATCAATTACATATACTATATGTAATAACTATCACGAGACTGAAATTTTATCTTCTTTTTAAAATGAAATCAAAAACAATAACAAAATCTATATTCTATATGTGGAGGTATTTACTAAACATAGCTAAATTTGGTATATGGCCACGAACTAGCACCAAACTAAGCCATTTTTTTTAGTATAACAGTTATCATAGAAAACTGATATGATGAACCGAGATCAAATCCTTGGGAAGGGCATGAATCATTCTTTTTTTCCCAGATATTGGTAAACATTAAAGCAGAGTGGGCTCTTTAGTTTTGGTAGGGCAACCAATCTAGGAGAAAGAAAAATTCTGAATTCAAAAACCTGAGAAGTCTAGTTAATCTGTGGCATATAGATGCACCATTCTTCTATTATTAGCTCATCCCCAAAATATGACTGATCCTACACAAACCACTGGGGAAGTTTGTTAGCAAAGCTTCAACTAAGTTAATACTTGTCATTTAACATCATTATATCTATGACTGGCTCATTGGCCTAGTGGGTAGAGTGTTTGCCAATGGTCCGGGAGACCTTGGTTCAATCCCAGGTTGCATCATTAAAAATGGTACATGATACCTCCTTGCTTAATCCTGGGAAAGGAGTAGTGCCCTCCCCAAGACCTCGGTGTAGTAGCTATTGAAAAGGGAGCCTTCTGGTCACCGAGCACACAACCTTTGATGTAATGGAGAAGTTGGTATCTTAGAGACAAGACATACTTTGCTTTCTAGAGAGAATTTAGAATAATGGTTATCATCATAGGAAATGATACTGGTGACCTGAATTCATTTCCTGGACAAGACTGCTTGTATTTCACTTCACACTAATACCCTTGGGATAGGCATGAACCCATCTATTCTCCCTCCACCAGCTATGGGTAAATAGTCGGACAGACTTGGTTCTTTAGCCTTGGTAACACAACCAATCAAGAAGGAAAACTCTGAATTTAAACCAGCTTTACTCCACTTAAAAACTGACCTTGTGTCACATGCTGCACTTGGTGGTGGGGTTGGTAAATACATACTTTGCCTTCTGCCATACCCTGTCTAAAGATGGGAATACAGTTAAGGTACAAATATAGTTATCATACAATTAGTTCAGTCACTGAAAGATAATATACACATTTTGTGTGTTTAAAATGCAATTTTATATTAAAATGTGCTTAGTTCTATTTTGGCCCATTAATTCACATGCACATTTTCATTGCTGTTATAAACTTTATTTATATATCTAAGTTTCCAGAGGCCTTCATTGCAAATTAGGAGCTCTGCAAAAAATGTTTCCAGTTGGAGTCCAAAGCACCTAAGGCCAGCTCTAACTGGAAAAATTTCAGACAATTTAAAATATATCTCAAAGTTTTTAAAAAAGAAATTAACCTGAGTCGATAAAAATGTTCTTCCGATTGCTATAATCTTGTTAATGACAAAAAAATATTCATACAAAATACTGAAAATGTTTGTTAAATCAAGAGGATTTACAGAAAATGCATAAAGAAACAGAAGGAATTTTAGTTATGTAAAAGTGTTCATACAAATTGTCTTTTTTTTTTTTTTTTTTTTGCTGGAATATAAGCAATGATACTCATAATAAATATAAAGGATTTCAGTCACTAAAACAAGTATTTTTGTAACTATTTACTTTTTAAAAAGATAATCAACACATTTTCTTTATTTATGTGTCAGCTTACACGTATACAATTTTATATCAAAATGTGCTTAGATCCATTTTGGTCCATTAATTTATAGGCACATTTTAGTTGCTTTCCATTCTACCAAACAAATATAAAATCTATGATAAACTTAATATCTTTAAATATCTACAAACCTTGATTTTAAATGTTTCCAGTTGGGCTATACAAATACAGTAATATGCTTAAAGCCTATTGATCCATTAACTTACATGCACTTTTTAAGCATAGATTTTGAATGATTTCCAGACCTTTTGATAATTGTTTTTGTGTCGTTATAGTTGAACATAACTTTTGTCTTCCTCCTGTTCATCTCTAAACCTATTTTGATATTCGCCTGATTCACGTTATTTAGTGTTACTTCTAATATATCTGATGATTCTGCACATTTTAAGTGCACTATGTTTTCATTCTTAATACCGGACATTGGCATAATGGTTAGAGTGTTTGCCAATGGCCCGGGAGACCTGGGTTCAATCTCAAGTCGAGTCATACCAAAGACTCAAAAAAATGGTACTTGATGCCTCCTTGCTTAACACTCAGCATTATAAGGTAAGGATCAAGAGTAAAGTGGAGCAATCCAAGCAAAGGAGTAGCGTCCTTCCCTACACCTTGGTGTAGTAGCTATTGAAAAGGGAGCCTTCGAGTCACCCTCAACTACGGTCGCCAACTTTAATATGTTTTTCATTCTACCATAAAGATATAAAGTCTATCATGAACTGTGTTTATATCGCAAAGATTCAATAGACCTTAGCTATGAACTTGCAGCATCACAAAAAAATGTTTCCTGTTGGGCCTTGCAGTTCTTAAGGCCAGCCTTGAATGTTGAATGTCCACCATAAGAAAAAGATTCATAGCTCGTGTTTGGTTACATTGCTGTTCTGGAGAAGGAACAACTTCATAGGATATATGAGAAAGATATTTTATAGGGATTTAATAAGAGTTCATTCAATGTGTAGTGCTCTCTACGGGGAGTAGGGGAGCTTTCTCAAGTGGGAGTGTTGTTGACTTAAAATATTAACATCACATGGTGAAACCGACTAGGGTATTATATTCCAGACCCCCTCTATAACTTTCTGGGAAAGATCTTCAGAGATGGGCATTCTTTGATCAACAATAAGAAAGAGCTTGAAATCAGATTTAGAATTGAAACCACAGAAAAAAAATAGATAAATGAATAAAAATAAAATAAAATAAAATCTTGTATCATGAATGAGGAATTAATATACAGATTTCTAAATTTGGCTTGGAGACTTGATACTGGACTATCATCTCTCTCTTTCTCTAAGATAAACAAAGACTTATAGCAAGGGCGTAGCCAGGTTCTAAAGTTAGTTGGCGTGAATACATAAATTAAAGGTGCCAGGACACCTACCAAATAATTTTAAATTCATTCATTTTTATTTTGTATCAGATAACCTGCAAACTCATTGAGTTCCCTTTGTAACAATGGTCAATGATTATATATCTTAATCTAGAAAGGAATGATGATTCTAATAAGCATTTCATAGTTATTTCTATTATAATGAGAATTTGTATGATTAAAAAATGAGTTTGGTTTTGTGTGGTTTGGTTTCTTTGTTTAATGGCATATCAACTCTTTTTAGGGTATTTAATGCCAAAGCCATTCTCCTACGAGAACAGTAGTGGTAATATTTAACACATAGCTGGGGGGATAACGGGGTTCATACCTTTCCCAAGGGTATTTGCCCGAAAGTGAACGTAATAGCGCGACTGGAGTACGAACTCGCGTATTACGATTCCGTAGTCCATCGCTTTAACCATTACGCCACGAGTAGGAAATGGACATGGTGATACAAGTTCAAATCCTGGACGAGACAGATTGCATTTCACATAGCACTAATACCCTTGGGAAAGGTATGAATCCAATTATTCTCCCTCCAGCTATGGGTAAATAGTAGGACAGACTGGGTTCTTCAGCCTTGGTGAGACAACTAGTCTAGGAGAAGGAAAACTCTGAATTCAAACCTGTTAAACTCCGCTTAAAAATTGACCTTGTGTCATATCCTGTCCGAGCGGAGGGGTTGGGTAAATATGATATACCATGAGTACTTAGTCAGGACTAACAATCAGGACAAAACACAAAAATGTTAAATAAATCTCTTGAATGTCACTCATTTGAATAAGTCTCACTCACTGGGATTTTAAGATATCTCTCAAAGAAACTCAAATAATTTTTTATAGAAAAATATGAAATTCATAAAATGTAATAACTGTAATATAATTGCAGAGGGATTTCATTTTATATATCTTGCCTTTCCGTTTAGTTAGGCTGAGAACCTTTCGCTTAGTGCATTGGTTAGTTAGGTGCACACATTGAGTGCAGGTGTTCACGCACACGGGTCAGATGTGACAATCAGAGATGTCACAATAAAAACCCCAGATAGGAAATGGGCCCTGGAACGTGAATGACGTCATGCCCGGAAGCGCTGAGGATTTTGGAATTTGAAAAAAAAAACAGTTGAGATTTAAACTCCGAACGAGTTAGTTGAGATTCGAGACCAGTTGGGGTCTACGAAATGTGGCGCACGTGGTGGAGTTAGATGGAAAAGTCAGCATAGAAAGAAATTGTGTCTCTCTCTCCTCATGTCGAAAAACCTCCGTACCTGAACCAAAAGAGAGTCATCAAGTGTTTCAAGTGTTTTCAGATTCCTATGCGCTATGAACATTGTGAACGTTTTCCGTATGTCTATTTCACATACTCATATCTGGCTATGTAACATAACTAGTAAATATATTTTCTGTGATGTGGATTTGACTTTATAGTCATAATCATCATCATGCTAATAGCACAGAGTCTCTTGACTCTCTCCTGCTAAATATCCCTATCAGCCATCACTCTTGGTAGGTCCTTCAGTGTCTACACAGAGCTGATTTATGTAAGTTTTTACCAGTGGGCCAATACTGGTGTGTCCAAGTATAGGAATCCACAGGAGAACATTGCTTATGAGTTTGACCTTTGTCTCCAGCAGAGCCCAGCATATTATGTTCATCATACTTGAATGGTTTATGAGATAGGAGGCAAGTGGCCGTAGAGCTGCTGTTTTGTTGGGTGCTGCTTCCAAAATTTGTTCAAAATAATACACAGCATTCTTGTGTAGTTCTCATCTAGCTTTTTCATTAGAGTCCAGGTGGTGCAAATATACAATAGTACTGACACAGCTACAACTTGGAAAAATTCCCATTTTATAGGAAAGATCAGATTTTCATATGATTGATAATGTATCAATAATAGTCCATGCTTTTCCAACATGTATGCTGACATCACTTTCAGTAGATGAGATATTGCTACTGAAGTATGAGAACTGTTCTACTAATTTCAGAAGTTGCCCATTTAATGTGGAGATGACTCCAACTTGTTTAAAACACATTGAGGCTTCTTGCTGCCTGTTGTAGACTATCTAGCAATAATTCAGCTTAGAAGCACTAGATCATCTGTATAATCTGCATTCATAATGGTTTCCACTAGATATTTTCTGCTTCTCGCCTTTCTAGTGAGAGACTATTTTCTTTCATTCTTTTATAGCAATAAGTGTAAACATTCAGTGTAAGTTTTTAATCGAAAAATCTTGTAAAATAACAAGCGCTGATAAGTCTTGACCACTTACCTAGAATAGATGGGTACTTCAGCTAGTGCAGATATATATATGGGAAATTTCTACAAGGAACTTAAAAAAAGAACTAAAGTTGTATTTAGTTTAAGAGCAGTAGAGATCTGCACTTAAATCAGATTCTTTTTTTAAAATCTCTAATTCATAGAATCTAAATCTCAAATTTATCAGAATATATAAATCAGACACTTTTTCTTGTCTTAAAACTAAGTTAACTTCAAAATTTTCTGTCTTGTTAAATTATTCATAGAACAATATTTTTACTTTTTTTTTTTTTATTTCCACATCTGGCTCAGTGGTTAGACCACAAGAATGCAGGCTGACAAGTTTAAGGGACTATTTTCAGTACAAGATTGAAAACAAGAAAAAAATATTACAAACCTAGACAAAGGGTCTTTCTTTCTAGTCTGGTTCTTCAAAAATTTGCATTAACTAAAGGAAAGACGTTAATATGAAAAATACTGCTGTTACTATCATTATTTTGACAATAATATATATGTATATATATTGTGTGTGTGTGTGTGTGTGTGTGCGTGTTAAACTGATTTCAAGGGTCATGAGTAAGATCTTGAGATGAAAGTCACTAAAAGCTGTACACAATTGGGTTATTGCTGAATTCACAGTGACTTCCCAAGGATATGAGCAATTCAAATCATTTTCAACACTTTAACAAGACTGACATTATTATCATTAATAATAATAACAATGGTCAATGGTAAAATTTACACAACATTGCAAAATGACTGTGAAACAATATGGAACTAAGTTTGCTAAACAAAACACAAACATATATATATATATATATATATATATATATATATATATATGTATATATATATGGAAATAAATCCAATAGTATGAAGAAAATATCCCATTTAGAATCCTTTGTTTTTCTATTTTATATATATATATATATATATATATATATATATATATATATACAAATATTCAAATTGAAAAATAAATTTTTGTCTGAATTTTTCAAATAGGTATGTGTTATATAATTAAGGTAATGATTTTTTATAATAATCATTTTTCGTTAATCATATTTTATTATCTAGTTTAGTAAGGCTTTGAACTACTTGTTGTCTGTTAGTTCAGGTGCATAGTCAGATGGTGCAGTCTTATGCCCACATGGAAAGGATATGACAATCATCATCTGTCATAATAAATCCCCAGACAGGAAATGGCGCTGGACGGCCATTGGAGTGAATTGCGTGGGTTTATATACCCAGAAGAGATGGTACTGAGAATGATTTTAAAAAGACAGATTAGTTGTGTTCGACTGTTAAACTGCACGGTTGAGTTTTTCGGATCTCATCAGATCAGGTCAAGTTTGGGTCTCTACCAGCAGAGATTTTAAAGACTATACGATGCACCACCCGTTTGGGGTGGGGTCAGCATAGTATGGTTAGCATAGGCTTTTAGGAATTGTGTCTCTCTCTTCGTGTTGCCAAGGGTAGAAGCCAGAAATTAATAAACCCATTTGTATCCAAAACGACAGAATCTGCTTGTATTTGTTCTATTATTAGTTATTATTATTCTTATTATTGATATCATTGTGGCTATACAACATATAGTATTTTTTTATTTACTGATATGTTCAGACTAGTATCCTTAATTTGGTCATTATAATCACATTTTGGCTGTCATACTTTCTGGCCTTCTTTAGATATTTTCAAAACTAATTTTTTAATCACTCTACATGGATGGATTGTTTTAATTACACTGTCCAAATAAAGGTTCCAGTGCAAAATTTTCAGAACATAACCAGCTAAGATAAACTCTCAAAAAAGGCTAGGGGTCAAACAGCTGAAACATTATGACTGTAACAACAACCTAGACACAGACACGAATGGTTAATGGTGGATAATGATAATAATAAAATTAGGCATGATTGGATGGGAAAAGTGATCCACTGGGAATTGTGCAAGAGATTCAAATGTGACTATACTAACAAAGGGTATATGCACAAACCAGAATCCATTCAAAAAAATGAAACCTATAAAGTTCATTGGGATTTTGAGAAACAAATGGATCATCCAATTCAGGTCAAAAGGCCAGACCAAGTGGAATTCAGAAGAAAAGAACTTATCTAATGGATTTTGCAGTTCCACTAGACCAGAGTGAAAATGAAAAAAAAATTGAAAAGATAGACAAATACTTGGATCTTGCTAGAGAGCTGAAAAAGCTGTGAAGGGTGACAGTGATACCAATTGTAGTTGAGACACTCAGAGTGGTCTCCAATGGTATGGAAAAGAATCTGGAGAAATTGGAGATCAGAGGAAGAAATGAGACCATCCAGACCACAACACTTAAGATCAGCAAGAATACTTAAGAATCCTGAAGACCTGATTGGTTTGGTTTTATGGCATATCAACCATTGTAGGTTATTTAATGCCAAATTGTCCTAATTCATATATATTAGATATATATACATGATTTGTAAACATCAGTCAACAAAGTTAAATAGTTCCAAGTATTGCTGTATATCACTTTCAGTTCAATTAAATATCAGTCATTTGTTTACATACAGTTAAATGATCAAATACTTCTGTTTCAAACAATTCAATTCAGCAACAGTCAATAAAGTTAAATGGTTCCAAGTATTGCTATGTATAACTAACAATTCAATTAAACATCAGTCATTTGTTTACTCATAATTAAATGATAAAACAGTTCTATTTCAAGCAATTCAATTCAGCATAAGTCATTTGTTTGCACTCAGTTTAAATGTCAAACAGTTCTATTTGACCCATAGATAGGACCCTATCAGGTGCTACCATTCTGGGCCAGAGTGGACCTGGGAGTGATGACAACAAAGGCATACTCCACATTCCCCAAAGCTCAAGCATCACTGGAGCCTTACCATCAGATTGTTTAGTGTCATATCCAGGACACTTGTTAGTGGGGGGGGTACCCCTCTTGCAGACCTGAAGAAACTTGCTCTCACTCAGCCCTCTAATGAAAAACCACTAGTTATTTCTAGTGTGAAAAAACTTCCAAAAAGGCAAATAATAAATAAATAAATTTTTTCCTCTTTTCATAATTTCCTCTGAACATTTTATACAACAGTATATTTTCTCTTCTCTACTTACCAGAGCCAAATTAATTTGAAGCAATGGAGAAATATCAACACTTCAAAATAATGATAGACAAAAGACTGAACAATGCGGAAGTGCTGGGGGAAAACCTTAAATGATTAATACAGCAAAATTTTAATATAGATGGTTATTAGAGTAGCAAGGTTCTCAAGTCAACAAAACTTGGAATGAAGCCCAGTGGTCACTGAAAAGTGCCAACAACATTTTAAAGTTTAAACACTGATATTTTCTTTTGATAGCTAAAAAGGCATGGCTGTGCTATTTTTTTAATGAATGGCTAGCTTAAAAAAGAGCTGATACATATTCAGTTTGCTTGTTTTGCTAAATGTATTGTAGTATGATGTAGAATTCAATTAGTCATATCTTGCTAATACAATAAATTCTTCAGAAATTTAGGAAATTTTAATTGTTTTAAGGAAACAGAATCATTCTTACAAAGTGTAAAAAATCATCAAGACGAAATCTTTGAATTTTTAATAAAAACATGAACAGCTAAGCAACTTACGAGGGTAGTTCAGAAAGTTTTAAGCTTCACCTAGATTTTAGATATATCGCACACCTCTTACCTTTGTATCGGCCTCACTTGCATAGAAATTAAGACATAAATCTGAATTAGTTTTTCTAGTTTTATAGGAAGTGGTAGTGTGCTGCCAAAAAAAATGTTCAGCGATGGCTTTTCTTTATGGGTGAGGTGTATAATTTATCAAAAGATCCTTATATATATGGAACCTCAGTTATCAAATGGATATATGGAACCTCAGTTATCAAATGACTCTTAAACCAGACAATTCAGAGTTCAACACAAAATTTGAGTAAAAAAATGCATCAGTGATTGAACAAATGTTCAGAGTTCAAACATATGAGTTGAGCTGCTGAAAAAAGAATGCGTGAAAATTTACTGCCAAAGCAAACCAAACACGACTGAATAACTAGCTGAGTATACCAGAACAGCATTGTTCCATTTTTTGAACAAATCAGTAGTCAAACATAATTTTGGAATGTATCATGTTCAACACACAAAGTTCCACAGTGTGTGTGTGTGTATATATATATATATATATATATATATATATATATATGGGATGATGTTTAGACATTGAGTGCTTTGTAACTTTTTGATCAGCAGTTTTTAGTAAAATACAAATGTGGCATACTCTATATTCACTAGACACAACTTTTTTTTGTAATTTTTTCTTCTTTCCTAAACTGAAAATTTGGGAACTATTATTAGTAAAAACAATTAATTCCTGAAGACCTGAATTTAAAAAGCATGTTTGCAGGTGTCATTGACTTATTGAAATTAATTTCAAATTAATTGGGGAAAATCATGAAAGATTAATTCTATGAAATCTAAAAAGCAAACATGTACTTCAAACTTCCGTGATTAGATTTCATATTGCTGCAATTAAATACACTGAAAAAGTGAGTCTGTAAATAACAACAATTAACACAAAGTTTTCAAGATTATCTATGGTTTAAATTCTAAAAAAATATCTTTTACATATTTTTGATGTTCAAGTGAAAGTTTAATCCAACATTGAAGAAAATCAGTCAGACCACTAAATGTGGGATCACTTTTTAAGAAAAATATCATTTAGCTTGAAATTTTAAATGGGTAAAATATCATTTTCAGTAGTTTTGTTTATGTTCAATTTATTCAAAGCTTTTTAAAACCCTGTTGACCACTCTTGGTGAAAAGGTAACAAAATGACAAACAAACAGTAGCAAAAGAGCATGAAAAAGGAATCACAAGCGGAAATCCAAACAAACATAGATTGATTGATTGATTGTTGATGGCATGTCAACCAGTCTAGGGTTATTTTAGGCCTAAAGGTTTAGGAATCATGTTCATTGGATATTTATATTTGTTGTATACTTCTCATAGACCCAACCAAGAACATAATCAAAGATAATGAACAAACTTCAATGAATGAACGAAACAACACTTCTTTATAAAAATATATCTCTCTCATTTTATTCTTGAAAGGGGCACACAGTTTGTTGTAAGTTTGAGAGATAAATGGAGAGACATATACTCAGAGAGGGGACTTCTTGCCCCATATCTTCTTCCTTGAGCCAGGGGGTGCCAACGCTTGCACCCCCTTGCAAGCCATATCGTCAGAGATGCCTCTGATCAGCTGCGTATCCCTGGCTCAACTCTCAATTCTGACTAGCCTAACTGACCACATGGTTCTTATATCACATGGTCCCCTTCTGGTCACACACCTGCTTGACCGGCCTACCCCGACGCACTACTATCCCCCTGTTTACTAATCACAACGTGACAGCTTGTCAAAGCACACGGGGTCACCGTGAACCAACCAAAAATCCATGTCAACAGTCATTATATAATATATTGTATTAACATTTTTTGTGTTGTTTCTTAAGCATTCCGATCTAATACAAATAATTAATGGGAGGAGGGGAGTCCCCTGTGGTGAAGTGGCTCACCTAGCTCCAGTCACACAATTACATTCACTCATAGACAAAGACATTGCTAAAAGTATGAACCTCCATATCCTCCTTGCCCAGTCGGCTGGGGCTGTAGAATACTCCTATGCAGAGGTGCAGTCAGTGTAACACCCCCTAATGAGCATCCTGGATATGACACTAAACAATCTGATAGTGAGGTTTCAGTAATGCTGGGGCTTTGGGGAATATGGACCACCCCTTCGTTGCCATTGCTTCCAGGTCCATTCTGGCCCGGCGTGGTAGCACCTGATAGAGTCCTATCTATTGGTTAAATAGAACTAACGGCATACTTATGCTAAACTGAATTGTTTGACTAAACTGAATTATTTGAAATAGAACTGTTTTTAACATTGAAACTGTATTTACACTAAACTGAATTGTTTAACATAAAACTTTTGACATCTAACTGTGTTTAAACAAAATCTGTACTTATACTTAACTGAATTATCTGAATTAGAACTGCTTGACTAAACTGAATAGCTTGAAATAGAAATATTTTTGACAATTAAACTGTGTACTCATGCTAAACTGAATTGTTTGAAATAGAACTGATTATTCACATAAAAATGGATTTGGCATTAAATAACCTGCAAAGGTTGATATGCCATAAAACTTAACCAACCAACTTTATCCTCCAACTAAGGGGTAAATATTACCACTATTGTTCTTTTACAAGGATGGCTTTGGCATTAAATAGCCCACAAAGGTTGATATGCCATTAAACAAAGAAACTAAACAAACAATTTGCACATAGTTTTACAGTTTCAAGTATTCCTCTCTAATACTAATAACTATATTGTTTCAAATAATTATTTCTTATTAATAATAGTCATTTGTTTGCACAGTTATACATTTTCAGATAGCTAATAATAATCCTTAGTAAACAATTATAAGTACAATTGGCAACCATAGTCGAGGGTGACCTGAAGGCTCCCTTTTCGATAGCTACAACACCAAGGTATAGGGAAGAGCGCTACTCCTTTCCCAGGATTGCCCCACTTTACTCTTGATCCATACCTTATAATGCTGAGTGTTAAGCCAGGCGGTATCAAGTACCATTTTTTGAGTCTTTGGTATGACTCGAGCTAGTCTAGTGGGTAGAGTGTTCACCAATGGTCCAGGAGTGTTCACCAATCCCAGGTTATTTTTAAACTATTGCTATTAAGCACAATACAATCATAAATTATTTTATTGCTAATGACAAACTCTGGTTGAAATTTTCAGAAAGTTAATTTGGCAAAAAAGGAACAGTTTTCAGCTGATAGTGACAATAACATTGAAAAGAATTATTAATATACTAGAAATTCCTTAGTCAATCAAAACTGTTCTTAATATTCTTGGTGTTGTTAACAGAATTTCTGGTCAAACCATTCTTTAGTCATCAACAGAAATCCCAAGAGAACTTTTTTTTATAAAGATTTGTTTATTCCCCTATACACAAACACACACACACACACACACACACACACATATATAAATTTATCTACCCCCTCCACATGAGCACACTGTAACACAAGGTTAGTTACAAGCATAGTTTAACAGGTTTGAATCCAGAGTTTTCCTTCTCCTAGGCTGGTTGTCATACCAAGGTTGAAGAGCCTAGTCCGCCCTACTATTTACCCACAGATGGAGGAAAAATATTTGGATTCATACCGTTCCTAAGTGTATTAGCACTATGTGAAATGCAAAGAGCCTAGTTCAGAATTGGAACTTATGTTGCCATACCCACTTCCTACAGCTGCAACCATTGCACTATTAATGCCTCTACATATGTACGTGAGTGTATGTTGATATAAAAATATGAAAAAGCAAGCTATTCAGACAAATCTATTTTCAGTTGAATTTTCTTCCAACAAATAAATATATATTATATATATATTTAATCCATGGAAAATATTGTTCTGCAACCTAAGGTTTCTTGAAGTTTATAATAAACTTCAAAAAACCTTAGGTTGCAGAACAATATTTTCCATGGATTAAATACATATATAATATATTATATTATTATCATTATTATTATAATAGCTCTAGCATAGATATTGAGCACTCTCCATATTATATTGCACTTGGTTTGACACATAGCCACACAATGATTTAATGACGACCAACACTCCCATAATATTATGTGTGTGTGTGTGTGTGTGTGTGTGTGTGTGTGTGTGTGTGTGTGTGTGTGTATAAGTTTAATGTTAGCAGAATATTCAATTATGAATAAACTCATCCTTTGAATACCTTGTTTTTTTTTTTTTTCATACTTTGTATTTATATACCATCAAATTCATTTCCATTTTGTTTTTAACATATATATATATATATATATATATATAAAGATGAAGATAGATAAATAGATAAAGAAAGAGAGAGAGAGAGAAATAAAGAAATATTTTATAATACTATTTGTATGTAATTAAACTATGGAATTTCTACATGCTGAGCTAATTATAATAATCATTTTAATAAACTTTAAATTACAGTTGAAATGCAATGCCCCCAATCAAAAATCAAGAGTATATACCAAAATTCTATAATACATATCTATAAGTTTGAAACTCATTAAAGCATTAACAATTCCCACAATATTTCTGTTGCAGTTTGTATCATCATCATGTTTCTTTGAAATCTTATTAAGTTTCATCTTTCCATGAGAGATACAAGGTGGTGGGTTATTACAGCCATTATGATCAAAACAATTATTCTTATTCTCCATTATTATGTTCAAGATGGGCATTGCATCTTTCTTGCTTGCTTCTATTCCTTCATTGAACTTCTCATCATCCATGTCCTCTGTTAATACATGATCATTTTTGGGATACAATCTGAATGTATAAGGAATGTTCCGAAAGTAATGACTCCTATTTATTTCCATGGAATCTACAACAAATCCAGAGAGAACTATGACACCATTAAATAGAATAAGTTTTCCCCTATCAAACACCATTGTCCTACATAGTCACCACTACTGGCCATACATTTTTGCCAGCAAAAATCATGCCACACTCTTTAAAATCTGCACATGTAGTGACAACCTACTTTTTCACAGTCAGCAATAATAGTGCATTGCTAGAAAAATGATATCAGTGTAATCCACCTTTCACTGGTCCAATTTGTGTGAATAGGTTGATTGCTAGAGTTCCATTTTTAATTGAAAATAACTTTTTTTCAGTAATAAGAAAATCCAACTGGAAATTTACATTTTTATTATAACTTTTATTGTAATTGGTTTGGTTTTATGGCATATCAACAATTTTAGGTAATTTAATGCCAAATCCTCTATATACATATATATTAAATATATGATTTGTAAACACATTTTGTTCATGTTTTTAAACAAGCCTAAGCTCATTCTTTTGCACATAGTTAAATGGTTCCAAGTATTGCTATGTATCACTAAATATTCAATTAAACATTAGTTATTTGTTTACACGGTTAAATGATCAAACAGTTCTATTTCTAACAATTCAATCAAGCAGTCATTTGTTTGCACTCAGTTTAAATGTCAAACAGTTCTATTTGACCCCTAGATAGGACTCTTTCAGGTGCTACCACTCCAGGCCAGAGTGGATCTGAGAGTAATGGCAATGAAAGTGTACTCTGCATTTCTGTATTACTGAAGCCTCACCATCAAATTGTTCTATGTCATATCAAGCAGGGGAGGGAGGTCCAACCCCTCTACAGAGATGCAGTTGGTGTATTCTACAGCCCCAGCTAACTGGGCTATTTCATTGTAAGTAACAATGAATAACAATACATTTGGATGTTTTATGCACATCACAAAGTTTAACTTAAGATTGACTTGTGTGGGAGGGAGGAGTAACGCCTGGGGATTTCTGCTCTATTAACAGGGCTTAGAATATACTATATCCAATGCAGAGGGCTACAACCCTCATCCCCACAAAAAAGAGGTGTCCTAGGTAAAACACTAAATTGCATCTCATGGTGAGACTCTACATCTAGAGATTTGAGAAGTGTCAAATACCCCTTAATTACTATTACTCCCAGGTCCACTCAGACCTAAAGTGATAGTATATGTTAGGTTCCCATCTCTGGATCAAATAGATCTGTTTAAAAATCATTTGTATTAGATATGAATATTTAATGCCATATAACTAAACTACTTGTATCAATAGTTACTTGAGGTTATAATTGGATTTATTGAACAAGTCCTGGTGGCAACACCTCACAAGGCACCAACTATACGGCCACCTGCCTCCCATCACAAAAACTATACAAGTTAGACAAACCAGACATGCAGGACACAGCTGGAGAAGCAGAGACGAGTTCATAAGTGATGTACTCTTATGGACCCCCACATATGGCCAAGCAAAAGCAGGACAACCAGCTCGAACATACATACAGCAGCTATGTGAGGATACGGGATGTAGCCCGGAAGACCTGCCAGAGCCAATGAATGATAGGGAGAAGGGGCGAGAGAGGGTCAAGGATATCCGTGCAAGCGGCACAACATGATGATGATGATAATTGGATTATTATTAGTTATTTGAAACCATATAACCATGAGCAAAGAAATGAATATTATTAAATAAAAATAATCACTTGAAACTATATAATTATTAGTATTAGATAGAAATACTTGAAACCATACACAACCCAGTCGGTTATGGCTGTAGAATATACCAACTGCATCTCTGCAGAGGGATAAAACCTTCCCATATAGTGACCTGGATATGACACTAAACAATCTGATGGTGAGAGTTCACTAATGCTGGAGCTTTGGGGAATGTAGAGTACCCTCCATTGCCATTACTCCCAGGTCCACTCTGGCCCGAAGTGGTAGCACCTGATAGAGTCCTATCTATGGGTCAAATAGAACTGTTTGACATTTAAAGTGAGTGCAAACAAACGACTTATTAGAAATAAAACTGTTTGATTATTTAACTGTGTGTAAATATCACTCATGTTTTATTGGATTGTTAGTTATACATAGCAATACTTGGAACGATTTAAATCTAATTTATGCTAAATTGAATTGTTAAAGATGAAACAGTTTGATCATTTAACTGTGTGTATCTGCAAAATATGTTTACAAATAATATATTTAATATATATGTAAAAGCAGAATTTGGCATTAAATAAGCAACAATAGTTGATATGCCATAAAAACCAAACCAAACTCTGAAACCATACAACTATATGCAAAAAAACTCATACAAAACAACTCCACAAAAATGTGAATATAAATGTACAATGAACACAATTCCCTAACGTTTGGGCATAAAATAACCCTTGACAGGTAGACATATCGTTAAAATCAATTAATCAAAGGGATTTGTAGTTTGTACTGAAATTCTGGTGACGTTAAAGTAACATACGAACTAGTCATATAAATTCTGACTTCTACATATTAGTCCCTTCACATTTTTATTGATCATTTAAAAGCTATAAAAACATCAAATTAATTAATTATGAATTGAACTTGTATAACTGGATATTGTGCAAGTGATAACTCAAAGAATTCTTTACATGAAAAAAGGATTAATTGCTGGTCTTATAAACACATTGTGGCAAATCTTAGAATGGTACAGTACGTCTTAAAATAAATTGTAATTCAAATAACTCAATTTTGTGAATTATTTGATTATAATTAGTTAATTGAATTAAATTATTCGATTTGTTTCTTTGGTTAATTTTATTTATTCAGAGAGGATGAAATAAGAACAGAATTAATCGGCTCACTTTAAAGGGAAAATAGCAATCGTTACCATTCCTATTATAAATCGACTGCCATTTCAAAGCAGGAGATGTGTGTGTGAGAGAGAGAGAGAGAGAGAGAGAGAGAGAGAGAGAGATTGTTTTAGTACAGTTGAAGTGGCGGCCATTTTAAAACGGGAAAGGTAACAGCTGACGAAGTCTTTGCTTCAAATGTGTCGAGTTCACCTGTTTCTATTATGTCAGTTACACTCCAAGACGGACGTCAAATTTGTACTAGTACCAAATAATTGACACCAGGAACGTTGTGGACATTGCCTCCACTTAAAAAAAAAATTTTTTTTTAATTTTTAAAATAATAATAATAATAATAATAAATGAATAAAACACTGACTACTTTTTTAAAAAAAAAACGCTCTTTTCTTAAAACTTCCTGGTTTCGAATTTAGTAACATGTTAAAAGCAAGGAAGAATCTCTTTCTTTTTTGATTTATCGTTTAAGTCCTGCTTAAAGCTCAGGTTCGTCAAAGCTGTGCAGCGTTGAGCAGGCTCAATATTTGTATGGGTGACCATAGAAGAACAGCAGTTTACCATCAATCTGAGCTACACCTCACGTGATCTATGTATTGACAAAACCCCTTCGCTACGGACAGGATGTGACACAAGATCGTTTTTTTGTTTGTTTTTTTTAAGCGGAACATAACTAGTTTGAATTCGTTTTTCCTCTTCAAAACTGGTTGCCTGACCAAGAGTAAAGAACCCAGTCTGCCCTATTATAACTAGGGAACAAGAGATGGATTTCATGCCTTTCCTCAGGGACATTAGCGTAAAGTGAATGCAAACAGACAAGAAAATTATTGTTAATGAGTTCCATTCTTACTGAGTGTCCAATACTACTGGACTAGTGCTAAACTAAACTTATTAAATGTTGATTTGAGAAAACTTAAAGATTTATTTTTTACGAAAATTAAGAGGAAAAAATGTTGAATTTAAAAAGAACATAAATTATTTTTTTAAATTTTTATTTACTAGTCATGGAATTTTAACTTTAAACTTTTTTTCTTTTAAAGCGCTTACATTGGAAGTAGTCAATAAAATCACATTTCTTCAGACTTTCCTATGAAGCAAAAAAATCGTTATCGTAAATTATGTACGTCTGTGGTTTTCTTTTTAAAAAGATGCGTGTTTCTGTTAAGTATTTCTTAACTTTACATAGAAGCGAATAGAAGTAGATAAAACTGATAGAGAATCCTTATTTTATTTTTATTTTAAATAAAAAGAAAGTGAACTAGTTGTTGTTGACAAGTAGTTGGCATAAATCAGTCAACATCAGCAGCAACAGCTCAAATTATGCCGCTGACTTTTATAGACAAAAACCTTAACATCTGGACTAAAGAATTTTGAAGACATTTTTTTCGCATGTTTTAATGCAAATATGCTTTACTTTTTCTTTTTTTATGTTTTTTTCTTACGCCGCTGAAACCATTCAAGTGTTTTTAAACATTGTCACAAACAAATAAAAACTACACAGATGAATTTCAATAAAACAATTAAATTAATTTTGAAATTGTAGAAAAAGTAACTAACTGAATGACAATATCACCATGCGGTCTATTTGGTTTTCGTAGTAAAAATCTAAGGGTATTTTTTTATCATATGCCTACAAGAGCGTTATGTTTTTTTAGTTAATTCAAGATGTAAAAAAAACTGCAATGTTTTCTCCCTAAGTCTTTACAGCTCTAAAAATTGCCTATTTAGTAAGTCAGTAATTAATGAAAAGTTTGTTTTTTTTCCCCACATTTTTTTTACTATCACAGATCGATGAACATTATTAACATTTTTGAAAGATATTTCTTTTTTTTTTTTTTACAATATATCTAGGGCGAAAAAACAAATTATTTGTATATCCAGTTTTGTAAGTTTGCGACTGTTACGTTAGGAATTAAAATGCACCTAATCAACTAAAAAGTATGAGCCATTTACTCGATAAGTAAAAAATAAAAAGACTAAGAGAATCATTTTTTCCTAAATCTATGCAATGAGTAAAAAAAAAAGAGAAGGAAGATCCGTTTTTTGGTTTTTTTTGTCCACTTGTTTTCACCGAACATAGAAAAAAAAACTATCCACTTGGCTGACGACACAAAGCCAGTAATTAATTGCTAAAATACAACTTAAACCTGGCGATTAACTCTAATTATTCCTGGTAAGTCCTTTGTCGTCAGGTCAAAACCTGGTCATTATGCTAAATTACAAGAGACGGGAGGTTTTTCCGAGTCAGTGGCTTCAGCAGAGCAGAATATTTTATTGTAATTTAATACAAATGTACCAAAACCAACAAAATTTAAATAAATTTATAAGTGTATAAGAAGAAAGTACCGATTGTTTACAAAATCAAAATGCATGACTAGAATAACTAAGACAAAGTTTTTGTTTTTTCTTTAAAGTTTTTTGCAATAAATCTGACGAAATTTGTATTGAAAATATTAAACTCTCAAGTGTATAAGTTTAATATTTCATACAATTCAGTGAGTTGATGACAATTCTCTCAAAGGGGGTTCAAAACTAAGCATATTCCAGTGTTTCTATTTGGTCATTTTTGATTGTTCAAACTTGAATTGGTAAATTCATTTTTAAAGCTTCACTTCCAATAAAATTTATATAACTTATTTTAAAAACAAACTTTGAATTGTATTTTTTAGTTCCTTTTTTATTGTAGAAAAATATCATTAAATAAATACCCACAACTGATGGAGACTATGTTGAAATATTCGTGTGAAACCTTGTGTAAACTTTACACTAAAGAAATCGCCAAGTGAATCATTTTGATTTTTAAATTATTAAATGAAAAAGGTTACTTCAATAGGTTGAATGAAGAGCAGATGACATTTTACGATTTTCCCCTTGTTCTTTGTAATAGGGCAAAAATCATAGGGAATTAAAAACAAATCAGAAGAATAACTTTTAACTTTAAAAAACAGTTTTTCAGGAAGCTGTACTTTTATTTATTTTAACTTAATTTTATCTTAAAATTTCCCAACGTTTTATTATTAAATCTTTCCTAAAATGACTAAAAAACTATCTTTGCATTTATTAATACAGAATTTTTCCATCAAAAGATTTAAACATTTAAGAGATTATTTCCTAATTGTTAATTCAAGGCAGTGGTGGTATAGGTTTTACGACCTCAAAATTTAAAAAATAAGGTTATACATCGAAATATGAAACCTCATTAAAAGAAAAAAATAACATCATGAACCACTTAAAAACTACCAGTGACAAGGATAAGAAGAAGAGATTATTGAACAATACTTGTAAGGACGAGAGGGTCAAGGCTTGATTGATAGTAGAAATACAAACATGTGGCTAGTAGTAAAAGGAAGAAATTAACAAGGTTTTCACAACAATATCAACATGCATTGCCACTGTAATAATCAGCTTCCAAAAAATTCAGTAAAAATATTATCATTATAAGCTACAGTTTTATTTTTAATTTAATTACTTATACAAATTTGCCCGACAAAAACAGTTAAAAAAATAAAAACGTTTTTTATCTTGTTTTTCTTTAAAAAAACAAGAAAATGAAAATGCAAGAATGTTTAAACGAGATATTTCTTTAAGGACTGTTTAGAAAACGAATTAAGTTGTTCATGACATTTTCGTTATATAAACGTGTTTTTGTTTTTATTAATTTATTTGTTTGTTTATTCTAAAAGTTGAATCAATTTTTTAAGTTAAATAAATGTTTACGACTACTCCAGTGATAACAAGTTGACAAACACTCACACGATACAAGAAATTATAAGTGATAGGCAATAAATAATATTAATCGTTGAGTAGAGTATAATATAAGGTCAAAAAATCTTTCTTTTGCTTTTATTTTTTAATATTTTTGTTTTCCTATTCGTCGGCAACTAAAAAAATGCTGTAAAGAAAGAGAAAAAACAAAAACACTCGACCTCGCCACAAGCTAGGTTTATTCGTCACTCACTCATCGCTGACTATGAACTTGACGTAAAGAAGTTAAAAGACACAAAATTGTCACAACAGTTCAATTATTGACAACACTAAAAAACACATGGATGATTTGAAGTTATTACACGGATATAATCATTTAATTGATTGCATAACCTGATAGTTGGAATGCAAATGAGTATGCGTTCAATTTTTCTAGCACGTTTTTCGACTTTACCATATTGCTTCGACAAAATAGTCATGAGAAACACATGAAATCAGCTTACTGCTGTATTATCAAATAACGAAAGCTGCGACTATCTTTTTATTTAAACACTAAAGCAAAGAAATATTTATTTCAAGATAATTCTTACAATACATTTAAATTATAATGAGCCGTTTCATTTGCAAATGCATTTTTCAATGTCTGCATGCATTGCATATTATACAAATTGACTGCATATGTACATAAAACACGTGTATGCAGATAGGATGCATTTCTGAATAGATAGCTGCTATAGTATATATATATATATATATATATATATATATATATATATATATATATATAAAGCGCGCATACTATAATTCGTACTTAAGTAACATAAGGGAACGTTACTTTTTTCTTGAATTTTGAACGACAACAAAAGAAAACATGTTAACTTTTTTGAACATTTAATTGCTAATTAACATTCTAAAACAAAATCAAGCATATAAAAAAGGGAAAATATACAAGAATTGCATGTGCAACGTCTTAGTGAAAAGTGGCATGCATTTTTTAAGTGTATTTTGTGAGCAACACTTGCAGGTCACATGGACGATTTGTGTCCTTGATGCTTTTTGATTGGTTGATTAATATTGTTTGGCCCTTTTTTTGCTTTTTTTGGACAAGTCACATGATTACTAAAATGTCCTTGTTGTCTTCTGATTGGTTGATTGGTACTGTTAATGGCGTTAGAGAGATAGGTTCTCATATTTACGCTAGCCTCATGTTTTCCGATCAGCTCCACGGCGGGGATCGATCTCGGCACCACCTGACAATCGAACTGACCACTCTCTCAGACAGCCTCCAATGCAGAAGCCACGTGAAGTAGCGTTAAGAGAGATGACAATAAACCTGCGACATGCCACAGGTGGGGGAAGAAGGGTTAATTTTTTTTTTTTTTTTTTTTTCCTCAAGGAAAAATTTATTTACTCTTTCAGTGTTAATGATAAAGTGACTGTTGACTTACCTGTTCCTCGTTTTCGTTGAGTTCATCAGAATCCGAATTTTCCGAAGGTAAATTTCCAGATTGATTAGGTTGGTCCGTGGGGGAGTGCCTGCTTGTTTTGGGCGAGCTAGCAATTGGGGAATTTGAGTCGTCCGTCGGGTCCCGGCAATAACCTGCCCGGGAACCTCGAATACTCGAAGTGCAGCCCATCACCGCCAAATTATGTATCTAGTCCGATGATAATACTGTTAATAAATCCACTGTTCACACAATATTTGAATCACTTTCTGTTCTTTAAAAAAAAAATTAATAGTTAAATATTTTAAGCGCGTACTTTCTTTTTCTTTTTCTTGCTTGCGGAGGATCTTCCGTCTTTCTGTCTTATTGTTTTGATTTTTTATAGAAAATTAAAAGAATAACAGTTTTCTTCCTTGAGAAGTTGCAAGTCCCCTCGTTTCCTCCAAGACGATGTCTTTTCTGATATCAGATTTTATTTCATTTGTTATTTTATTTTATTTGTTTATATATGTGTATATATACACATATATATTTATATATATATATACATATATATATATATTTCTTTTTTTTTTTAAGCGGAGTTTACCTTCTTTTTCTCTCTCTCTCTCTCTCCTTTATACTCCTTCTTTGTCACTTTTTTCTTCTTCAAAACTTTGATAAGTTGTATTCCATGATTGTGTTGATAATGATGCCGTGTCTGTACAGCCTCTATTGTCTCGTCGACGGCGGCGGTTGGACCACCGAAGTTCAGTGTAGTGTATATGTGACGAGGGATTCAACAACTATCGCTTACCAATAGTCGTAGTAGTGGTAGTCGTGCTCGAACAACAACTACTACTACAGCCCGTAGTAGTAGAAGTAATAATAGTAGCAGAAATAATATAAGTAGAAGTAAATAAGTAGTAGTAAAACAGAAACAAGCAGTCCTGTCCACTGGCAATAGTCGTAATAGTAAACATAGTATAAGTACGAGAAAGAATACTTACTTTCTACCAACACTTCCACCTTTTTGGTAATAACTAGTAGTACTAATGTTGTGGGGATGTGTAAATGAGTATGGCGTGGTTCGTTTCTCAGACTTTCTGTCACTCAGCTTTTAAAACTGGCTTGCGAGCTGATATCCTCTTTCTTATTCTTTTTATTTCTTTAACTTTGTTCTTTCTTTCTTTCTTTTTCTACTTCTGTCCGATTTTAGTTGAAATTCTTTATTTACTCTTTTCACAACTTTTCTCTATCAGATTCTTTAACTTTTTTTCTTTTTCTTCCCTCTCTTCGTTTTTTATTTATTTTGTTGGTTTCTCGAAGTTTGTTTTGTTAGGGTTTTTTTTTTTCTACTTTATTTCTAATTTTTTTTCTTGTTTACTTATTTTTATGATTTTCATTCTTAGACAAAACAGATGTTAAACACGAGTACTTAGTGAATAAACAATTTGTAGTTTTTAGAGTAAATATACTCTTGGTTGATTTTTAAATTATTTCTTTTTAAGTTTTTTTGTTTTTTTTCTTAAATTTTAAGCATCCATCGATTTATTTATTAATTTATTATTACTTTCATTTCTCGTCGTTGTATGATGAATGGGTGGATAAAAATGTTTTCTTTCTTTCTAAATTATGTCTATCAAAGAAAAAACTCAATATACAGCTGAGGATAAAATTTTCAATTGAATACAAATTGATTGTACATACGTGGGAGTTCTGAAAGATTAATGGGTGAGAGTTTAAATGTTAGGTGTGTTAAATGTTTGTATTTACTTAAAAATGTGTAATGATCGACATATACGTAATCATGGGTAGTAATATGTGTTATAAACCCATTGTCATGCATTTTGTGTTGCCCATTCTTTGTACACATGCCTTTTCAGTTGTATTTTCATATTTATAAATCTGCGCGAGTGAATGTAAGAAATTTTCTTCTGTTTTAGTCGTCCCCATTTTTCTTTTTTAAAATTTTATCTATTATTAATAATTATAACAAAATTCCTGATTTAGTGATTATCAACTCAGTATCAGTTGTCCTACGAGTAAGTGTGTTTTTTCAACTTTCTGGTGTTATTTCTGTCTTAGTGTTTACATGTGTGTACTGGGTGAGTAATGTGTAAGTGAGGTGTGTTTTCTTACTGTGTACAGCTTGTAAATGACACTGTTTTTACTACTTGTTTAATTCTACTTATTTGCGTGTGTACGCGTTCTTTGATTGTTTCTGCTGTCTTGAATGTTTTATGCGTGTGTAGATCTTTTAGTAATGTGTATACTTACACGTTTCTTTTAGATAGTGTACGACTTAAAAGTTACACAAACTAAACTCACGTCGCAAGTAAATCAAATCAGTAAGAGACCTATTACATGAAATTAATAAATGTATTTAGATAAACTAGTATGGAAAAGATATATCGAAATTACCTGTCGTAAACAATCCAATACATGAAATACTATCCAACACAGTAACGAATAGTAGAAGTAATTACACAACAAATTAAAAAAAAAATGATGTGTAAAAAAAGAAAGAATCTGAAGAAAAAATAACTCTTTTTCTCTAATGATTTTGTTTCTTACTTTAGTTTCTTCAAAACTAGTAGTTTCCTTCCTTTTTCTTCAGACGAAAGACTAGAATATAATAATGGGATTTCCATTATCATTTTATGTATATATATATATCTATATATTAACTTCCCCGACTGCCTTTCGGGTAGCCTCGAAATTCATCTTTTCTTTAGTTATTAAATCCTAACGCACGCCACACGTTGGTGGACTGCAGTTAGTGTATTTTTATTTTTCCTGAATTTCCGTTTAAATATTCCAAAAACGCTACAAAAAAGTTTTATTATCTTAATGAATTTATATTTTTTAATTTTTTATTTTTGGCTTCCTTTTTGATGGATTTAAATTACTCTTTTTATAATGAGAAAGTTACCATATTGAATTGTAAGAAATCAGGTGGGAGTAGAAGTCTGTATAAGAGATTTAAAAAAATTAATTTAGCAGCTTTACTAAAATATCACACCAAGGATAATCAATGACATTTTATACCAAATAGTGTGAATAGTTGATTTTTTTTTAATTGATTACTAAAAAGGAAAAAAAATGTTGCAATTATATTTTCCATTTTTTGTTAAATAGTTCTATTAAAAAAATAACGAAAGTGGAATATAGTCAACAAGAGAGAAGTGAAGGATAACATTTAGATTGATATCAAGTCGATAAATTTTTTTAAATTCTTTAATGCTTGTTCCAAGAAAAGCAACAAATACAAAAATATCAACTACAAATACATTGAAAATAAAAGTTTTTGTAATTACTGATGTTATTATTTTAATTCTATTTTTATTTGAATTTATTTTTTTTATATAATCGTTATTTGTGTGTGTATTCATTTACAATTGAATGAATCGGCTTGTGTGTGTGAGTTTTTTGTTCTTGTTTGTCTTAGGTTTTTTAAAAAGCTTTCAAAGGTTACTTTTTAAAATAAAACAATTTAATCTTAATTTTTTTGTTCCTTAACGATCAATTATTTACAAATTTAAAGATTGTTTTCAAGACTCACATCACCTTTTCTGAAAGTTTTTTTTTTCAAACGTTTTCTTCTCTTTTTCTTTCTCTATCGTTATCGTTCTTCCATAAGTTTGGAATGTCATCAACTTTTTTTTATTAAATGTGAAACTGAACGGTCTATTCCCACCGATTGCTAACGATCTCATCGACTTATGTAACCGTAACCTATAAAAAGGCACTTCATTTAGAGTAACCCATTTAAAATGCTCTGGAGAATAAAGCAATTTTCAGTCCGATTTGTAACCGAATAAGATATTTTTTAGGCTTATGTTTGCGCCGAATGTCTTTATTTTTTTATTTTTTCTATTTCTAATGATTCAAATTATCGATATAACATCAATACAGTCATGAATCTCTGTAACGACTGAAACCTGACAGGTTCTTAGATCTTGGGCGACTCGCGTGATATGATTATTAGCAAACAAGGCTATCCCAATATACAGACCTGTCAAGCAGGCAGCTAGAGTGTTTGACTGGAGGCGAGCATGTGGTGACCTAAATTACTAAAAACCTACAGATATTGAGAACCAATGTATAGCAATTATCACCAGGAATCAATTATTAGTTTTTATTCATTAAAAATTTCATTCAGAATTTAAAGACAATTTTAAATCTTTTAGAACTGAATCTTAAAACACCCTAACAAAAAATAATTACTGAAAATATATATTTGACATTATTGAAATTCATTTCCGAAAATTAACAGGCATTTGTTAAATAATTTCTTCAAACATTTAATTTGATAAGATAAAACAGAAAAATACTGACGGAAATCCTGAAGAGCCGTTTCGTGAAACCCTAGGTATAGTCGCTCGTGGCCATGTCGAAATTATTTTAATTATATATTATTTTGATTATATATATTATATATATTATTTTAATTATATATATATATATATATATATATATATATATATATATATATTATTTTAATTATATATATATATATATATATATATATATATATATATATATTATTTTAATTATATATATATATATATATATATATATATATATATATATTATGATAAAAATAATAGTCTGAAGAAATTCTGTGAATAAAGAATTAAATATTACTACTAAACCCGTTGTAAGTGTTTGATTTATTCCTTTGTCAACTTATTTTTATGATCTTATCAGACTAACCGAAATCTACCATTTCACTATATATATATTACTGTAATTTTTTTTTATAGACCGATAGAGGGACACGGATATGTGAAATATTTTTCCCATCATCTTGTTTTCTTTGTTTTACTCTTGTGACAATTGTCCCATGGCCTTTGTGGATCTGTACTTATTGTACTGGAACCTTTATATTTTTGATAGCCCAATCGGCTGAGGCTGGGGCTATAAAATACACTGACTGCATCTATGCAAAGGAGTAAGATCCCCTACCACAATGAGTGTCCTAGATATGACACTAAACAATCTGATGGTGAGGTTCCAGTAATGCTGAATCTTTGGATAATGCAGAGTACTCATTCACTGTCATCACTCCCAGGTCCACTCTGGCTTGGAGTTGCAGCACCTGATATGGTCCCATCTATGAGTCAAATAGAACTGTTTGACATGTAAAAGGAGTACAAACAAACGACTTATTCTAAGTTGAATTGTTAGAAATAGAACTGTTTTATCATTTAACTCTGTGAAAACAAATGATTAATGTTTAACTGATTTGTTAGTGATAACAAACAATACTTGGAACTATTTAACTGTGTGTAAATAAATGATTAATCATCATCATCATCATCATGTCGTGCTGGTAGCACGGATATCCATGACCCTCTCTCGACACTTTTCCCTATCGTTCATCGCCTCTGGCAGGTCTTCTGGACTACATCCCGTATCCTCACATAGTTGCTGAATGTATGTTCGTGCTGGTCGTCCTGCTTTTGCTCGGTCATGTGTGGGGGTCCATAAGAGTAGGAACCCTTTAACGTTGTATACTTATGCTAAGTTGAATTGTTAGAAATAGAACTGTTTGATCATCTAACTGTGTGTATCTACAAAATGTGTTTACAAATCATATATTTGATATATGTGTAAAAACAGGATTTGGCATTAAATAAACAACAATGGTTGATATGCCATCAAACCAAACCTTATAGTTTTGATTATATTATATAATGAAATACCTAGTGTGCACTTGAAACAAGGTTATAATTTGGTACGCTGCGCGACAAATTACAGTGGACCCCCAGATACCCATAAAACATAGAATAATGGTCCACAATGCTTTTTGGTAAATCCAGCCTCGCCAGAAGTACCCAACTCTTTTACTTGTTTTTTATGGATTTGAGGCTGAAATTTTATTTAATTTTGTCTTCTATTCTATATTAAAGTCTGGTTTCATGGCATATCAACCTTCGTTGATTATTTAATGCCATGGCCATCCTTATATAATAATAGCACTGGTAATATTCAATCCATAGTTGCAGGTGGGTAAAGACGTCCATTCTTTTCCCAAAGGTACTAGTCCGAAAGTGAACTTAATAGCGCAAGTGGAGTTCGAACGCGCATCCTATGATCTTGCAGTTCAGCTTTTTAGCCATTACTCCGCTGTATATATTAATGAGTTTTGTGATAGATTTTTAAGAACTGCAGTTGAATATTAACTCAATTCATTTTGAAAAAAATTACGTTTGAAAAAGCACCTAAGAAACAAAAGCATAAACCTGAAAAATAAAACGGTTTCGTTAAAATCTTTGTCATTTTCAGCGAGAATAATGAGATTAACTTGATGTAACAAAATTCTTTACAACCTGACATTTTTCATGTATTTGGCAATGAAAAAAATTAGGGTTTTTTTTTTACCTAACATAAAATCATTTTTTTTTTATCTAACATAAAATGGTACATATCGCAACATTAAAGAAAATAAGTGAATATATACTTACGTTAATGTCTTCTTTAAAAAAAACTTAAGACAGTCCAAAGTAAATCTAAAATATTAATAATTATAAAAAGTAAAACATTTTCTGTCTACTGCATTTTAAAAATGTCTAGGATTGGGTTAATACATACAAGGAAATTAATTTTAATTTCTAAAGATCAGACCTCCTCCTCCTGAAAGAATATCAAGCGGTTGATATTCATCCAACTTCCCACCAGGTCGGATTTGACACAAGGTCATTTTATTGTAGGGGACTACCCACGAATCGAGATTCATGCACGGTCGTCACATTTGCAAGCGGTTAGTTAACCATAATAAAATGACTTTGTTAAGGCACTTTTTCTTTTCATCCTAATTCAGAAATTATATAGATTGAAGAAAAAATTGATGTAATATTTTATTTTTAAGACGTAGATGGAAACTTACACGTTTACGTTTTCTTCTTCTTTTTTAATATGAGTAAAATTCTCTTGGGAATAAATTGTCTGTGTTCAACAGAGTAGATTTCAAGCAACAAGAATAGCACAGCATCGCCCTTAATTGGGGGTATTATTTTTCACGACAAGAAAAAAATTAGATATTGTACAGATGACTGGTGTTAGGACTCGATGTAAAGAAATGCATGCTTTTCTCTAAGTGGAAAAAAATAACACAGTGTAGGGAGACAATTATTTATTGTCTACCTTATAAAGTAGGCGTGTCCATCGGATACTTCGTAATCATGTTAGGGTCATCAATTATTGGGTTTACTTGGTATTAGGGGGGATATTTAATTGAGTCCCCTATTACCAATGTCCAATATTAGCATTAGAGTATCCGCGATACACGAACATAGAATAGACCAAAAGAAATACAAGATAACCTCATTTACACACACAGAAACATTTAATAGATATATAATATACATACAAGAAATATTGATAAGAATACACAAACATGCCCCAGATGAACAAGCAGTATATGAAAAGGACACAAAAATGCTAAAAGTCTTACTTGATGTAAATGGACAGAACAATAGTAATCATTTGAGTAGTAGTCAAGAAAGTTGATTTTAATCATCGTAGATTGGCGTTTTTTAGTCACATGATCTAGAATGTGGGGATTAAAGTCTAGCTGACAGTACAGAAGTAATATAGAAAGTGATTCATTTAAAAATCTCATAACAAGAACCCCCTTTTTACGTTTTAAACGGACATTAGATTTTGAATCTTCAATAGAATTATACCATGCGTCACATACATAAAAAGTGTTGGTTACAGTACATTTGCAATCCACATATATAAAATGCATTTATGTGTGTGTGAAACACTTTTTACTGAGCGTATGAATACTACAATCTGATCCTTGGTAGAAAAAAGAAAGAACAACCCAACCAGGAAGTTATCAGGGTTATCGTAAAAGTTGGAAACGAATTCATCAAACACTACCAAAATAAATGCTCGATCATGCACCTCCCCAGTGTAAAAAAGAAAAACAAATTAAGCTTTATTTGTATACGCCGTTATTTTTGGTTGGTTGGTTTTATGGAATGTCAACCTTTGTTGGGTTATCTAATATCGAATTCAGCTATTTTTTCTTTCTTTCTTGCAAACAATTATATAGTTTCCGTTGTCTTGGCTATAAGTCATAAACAACTTTATTAGAATTTTATGTGGTGTATAATAGTGGCCTGAACTACCAACAACACTCTCTCATAATGCATAAGGCTATCTTGCTGATAGTCTAACACTGAATAGCTCAGCAAGGAAAAACATCATGACACGAAAAGTTAAACTGCAAACATCTAATGTCTACATATATAGTACACAATTGTAATTGTACAAATCCATACTAAATAAAAGCACAATAGTTGCTCCAAGAACAAGGTGATGAATGGCAGAAGTTACACTTACGTAGGTCTGATGTAGTGCGAGTTCTCGTAAGGTGATTTGTACGCACGTGCTTCTCACATAGCAGAGGCTGAAGTAGACGTCCTATCAGTAGAACCTTCTTGGTCAGAAAGAAAGAGAGAGAGAGAGAGAGAGAGAGAACTCGCCTCTCGAACTGTCACATGACTAACGGTCACGTGATTGTTGGAAGCTCTGTCCATGAATCACAAGAAAAGGAGTCAATTACATTTTGTTCCCAACAAATACTCTCTTCCTGGACATGTCCATGACCTGCACAAGACCATTGCCAAGGATGCAATGCTAGGGATATATTAATAGTGAAAAGTCATCAGAAAAAAATCAATTATATGGATGGGACTACATGCAGATACAAAGTTTCTTCATTACAAATGAAAGAAAAAAATCTTTCTGAAAGGAAGAAAAATAAATTTCTGCCCAAGAGTGCTATTTAAACTTCAGGCCTGAAAAATATACATTTAACTCAGCCATAATTCGTTTAGCTCAACAACTGTTTCGGCCATCTAATGTGACGGCCAGACCTAGACACGGTCTTTTTTATAATGTTTGGTGCTGGTGCTGGTGGAAGTGTGTATGTCAAGCCCTGTAGCACCCAAAGAAACAGATTTCAACCTGTCCACGGCAATATTCTGTGGAATTTTTTATTTCCACTGCAAAGAATTTTAGGTGTCTCTTCAGGACCCTAAAAGGTCCTCTATATGAAGGTTGCAGTGTGTGGGTCTATCAAAAAAAGAAAAGTGTGTGCATGTCTGTAAAGGTTTTGCCACGTATGTGGGCCTTTGGCACTGAACGGGCGAATTGTATGCCATGTTTGCCATCCTTAATGTAAGCCGATCCACAAACGATGTCATGTCCAAAAGTTTTTGCGGAGGTCGCAGAAAAAAACTGTCCAGGGAGCCTAAACGTGGCACTATAAACCATCTCAGCAGATGAACACTAAGTCGTCTTTCATTGCCGTGCAGAGTCCCAGCCAATTTGACTGATTCATCCTAAGCCCACAGAGCTGACTTGAGTGAACGATGAAATCGCTCTACTAGTCTATTTGCTTCTGGATGATAAGCAGCAGTTTTGGTTCTTTTACTCCCTAATAATTCATTAACTGGTTGAACAGGTCTGACTCGAACAGTTTCCCTCTGTCCGTGGTAATTATAGCTGGGACCCCAAAACGAGATACCCAGCTTGCAACAAAAGTCTTTTCTGTGGTGTATGCGGTGATATCTGACACAGGAAAAGCCTTGCACCAGCGAGATAACCGATCAACGCAAGTCAGTAATTATGATTGACCCTCACAAAAGGGCAGTGGTCCAGTAATGTCCACATGCACATGGGCAAACCGTTAATCAGGTGATGGAAAAAAATCCCAAAAGGAGAACGAATTTGTCTTGCAACTGTAGCCTTTTGACACGGCACACATGCTTTTGCCCACTGTTGAATGTCCACTTTCATCTGTGGCCACACAAATCTGTCCAACACGAGTCGTATTGACGCGTTAGCACCAGGGTGCGATAAGTCATGCATGGAGGAAAACAATGTCTTCCGTAAAGTTTTTGGCACAAAGGGGCGTGATCGTCGTGTGCTGGTACTATTTACCCAACCCCTCCGCTCGGACAGGATATGACACAAGTTCAATTTTTAAGCGGAGTTTAACAGGTTTGAATTCAGAGTTTTCCTTCTCCTAGACTAGTTGCCTAACCAAGGCTGAAGAACCTAGTCTGTCCTACTATTTACCCATAGCTGGAGGGAGAATAATTGGATTCATACCTTCCCAAGGGTATTAGTGCTATGTGAAATGCAATCAGTCTCGTCCAGGATTTGAACTCGTGTCGCCGTGTCCATTTCCCACGACGATAACGACTACACCACCGTCGTGTGCTGGTATCGCACACCATCTTTAGGTCCGTACTCGGCGCATGTGTCTTAGACAACTTTAGTGATGTAGTGTTATCCTACAGAAGCTGTTGTAATTGCTGGTCCTTCATTAGTTCCTTGACAAATCGTTGGTAATCCGTTTGGATTACCAACAGTCCAGCAGGAGAGTATTTATTTCACGAGACATGGTGTCTGCAGGTACATTTTCACATCCCTTTATAAAACGGATATCTGGAGTGAATTGTAACAAATAATCCAAATGCCTTGTCTTACGGAGTGACTACATGACTGAAAAGCGTCCAACAAGGGCTTGTTGTCCATAAGTATATAGAAAGTTCACCCCTCCAACAAATGTCGAAAGGAGCGAACAGCCGAATACGCAGCAAGCTGCTCTCGTCCAAATGTACAGTATTTGGTCTCCGTCAGCGTCAGTTTCTTGAAAAAGAATGAAATCGGACTCCATTGGTTGCCTATTTTCTGCTATATAACTGCACCTACAACAATAGAAGGTGTGTCCACTGCTAAACACAACTGGTTACCCGGAACAACATGCGACAATTTTACCGCCTGGAACAATATCTTTTTAATTTTTCTAAATGCTATTATGGCAAGGCCAGACAGAACTATTTCACAATTTTTGACATCAGTCAACATGCCTGTCAAAGGTTTTACTATCTGCGCATACTTAGGCAGGAACCTTCTGTAAAATTTTATCATGCCTAAAAACTGTCTCAGCTTCCTCATTGTGTCTGCCACAGATAAATTTTCAATAGCTTCTACCTTAGAAGGGGAAGTAGAAATCCTAGCGGAGTTCATATAGTATCCCAAGAATTTTATTTCTGATTTCCCAAATTCACATTTAACTGGATTGATAACAACTCCAAATTCTGTAATATAATGGCCGAGGGATTTCGTTTTATTATCTTGCCTTTCGGTTTAGTTAGGCTGAGAACCTTTCGCTTAGCGCATAGGTTAGTTAGGTGCAACATGAGCGCAGGTGTTCATGCGCGCGCGGGGAGGATGTGTCATTCAGAGATGTCAAAATATAAAAAATCTCAGATAGGAAATGGGACCAGGCGGTGTGAATGACGTCATGCACCGGAAGCGTGAGCTGAGGATTTTTGAGATTTGAAAAAAGTCAGTTTGTTGAGTTTTTACCTCCGAAGAAGAAGGTTGACTTTCGGAGCTCGCCGAGGCCATGCGACGGGTGCCGCACGTGGTGGTGATGGTGGTGGTGAGGGGGGGGGGAGACGGAAAAGTCAGCATAGAAAGATTGTGTATCTCTCTCCTTATGTCGAAAAACCTTTTAACTCAAAGGTAATAAAAAGTTTCGTACCTGAACTAAGAAATCGTTAAGTTTTTCGTGTTTCGGGATTCCTATGTTATCTATATATGAGTTATGAACATTCTATGTATATTTCACATATTCATGTATGGCTATGTAACAATTCTTCGAAACGCTCAAAAACGATCTGCACGTGCTTAATATGTTCCTCCTTCGACGAACTAGCTATCAAAACATCATCCATATTGGCACAGATGAAATGTAATCCGTGTAATACGTGGTCGATAAATCTTTGGAATGACTTCGCCGCCTTTCTTAAGCCAAAAGGCACAGGCAGAAATTCAAACAACCCGAAAGGTGTTGTTATCGCAGTCTTAGGAATATGTTGAGTGTGGCACAGTTGCCGTGATGGTTAATTATTTTATAACCTGGTTTGGTTAGGCCACGAGCTTTTCAGTTAGCTGTTAAGTTAGATAAAATCTTTAAGCGGGAATGTAAGTCAAATTGAAAAGTTTAAGCAAGTACATAACGATCAACACAGGAAGGCCAAACTGTAAACAAAATGGATTCATATCTTTTCTGTGACGGGTTTGATTGGAGGAATAAAAACAGTGGATTTTGGACACTTGAGAGATGACGCAATAATTTAGCAAGATGATATCACCCCCACCGATATCCTGAATTTAAATATATAAAAATTAGCAAATTTTTTAAAAGTTGTCAGATAGCCAGTCAGTCAATTGTCAGAAGTTTGCATTCAGAGAGTTCTGTCAGGCTGGGAGTGCATGTCTTTTTATGTCTGTTCATAGACCCTTACAGATTCTCTGTTTCTGTCTCTGTCTGTCTCTCTCTCGTGCTACTGTATGCAGTCGGAACATCGAACAATAAATGATTGTTAATTGTTGCCGAAGAGTTCTTCTTGTTTTTGAGTTGCCAACACCCAGGCAACTTTGTTCCAACGGATCACCCCGACCTCCAAAAGAAGTCCCGGATGGATTGTGTCATTCCTTGTCTGTGGATCTTTCAAACACAGCGTGGGCACAGACAAAATTGATAAACGAACTATCCGAAAATGTGATACTATAGTATCACACGAGGCTCTAAAGGAATCTGATGATAGGCCCAGATAAGGTCTAATTTTGTAAAAACGGACTAATCCTGAATTACCCCCATTACATTATGAATATGATGAATGGTGTAACGATCAGGTTTAGTGGCAGAGTTAAGTGCTCTATAATCGCCACAAGCACGCCATGTGCTACTACTGTAAATTTGGCTTTAGTAACGCTTAATTTTTCCGGAGTAAGTTGACGGGATCGGTTATGAACAGGAGGACTGGTGGTGGTTATATGGTGAGTTATAGAGTGAGGCAGAGTTTCCTTGTGAAAGGACGGTTTGGTAATATTTGCAATTTTTTTTAGAATGCTTGCAAAATGTCGGATTCTCTGCCGTGCTAGCCACGGAAGGGGATAAGAGAAATCCTTTACGCACCGAACCAGACGAATTAACGTTCGTCAAAGGGTCCGTCAGAAAACGTTTATTAATATCCACGAGAAGGCCATATTTGTGTAAAAAATCTGCACCCAATGTAGCTTTCTTCACGTTTGCAATCACGAAGATATGGTTAAAGACCCGTTTCAAACCCAAGTTAAGTGTAAAGCACTTCTGGCCCTATGTCTGAATGAGAGACTTGTTAACCGCCTGAAGAGTAAATTTATGAAGGCCTCTCTTTTTATCTTTCTTTGTAGCGGGGATAATCGATATTTGTGCTCCACTGTCAACCAGGAAACGTATGCTAGTGGTATGGTCAAGCATGAATAATAGGCGACTAATTTTACTATCGCCAACACACCGTGTAACCTCCAGTTGCCGGCTTAGGCCTTTTCTCTGCTTCTCATTAAAAGAAACCGGGTTGACTATAGTGATGTGCCTTATCCCTGAACTTCTTGTGTAAACGACACAAGGGAGCCTTGCTACTACCTCTACCTCGACCTCTACTCTGTGTACGTGATGTATTCCTTTTGTCCAAACGCCCTTCTACTTGGGCCATACGGACTTCCAATCTCCTTTGTCCTTCTAGGATTTTGTCCATTGAGTCAGCTAACTCTGAAGTTTGCACATTCGAAATCGAAGCAGTGCTATGCGAGGTTAGGTCTGCAATATCATCTGCTATGTTGACCAATTTTTCAACGGGTGCTTCCGGATCTACAGCAGCCAGGACATTACGATATTCTGCTGGGAGGCGTTCCAGGAAAATATGGCGGATTAGTCCGTCTTCATGGTTCTCTCCTGTTAATTGTTGGAGTCTACGTAGAAACTGTGAGGGAGTGCTGTCTCCTAATGTCTCCTCATGAAGAAGCTGAGAAAACTTTTTTGTTGTGACGTCGACGTTCTCTTAATGAGCTCGTCTCTCAGTCTGGTGTAAGGCTTTTCCTTTGGTGGTGAGAATATAATTTCTCTCATCTCGAGCATACCTCGTGGGGCAACTTAGAGACTGCCAAATGGTATTTTTGTTTTTGGTTACTTATGCCTCTAATCTCACATTCCGTCCCCAATTGTGCAAAAAATAATGCTGGGTCCTGCCTACAATATTGCAGATACTTGCTAAGAAGCCCCCTAATTGCTTCAGTTTTATCCTCTATAATCTACCTTAAGAAAGATATGGATAAAGGAGAAAATTCTCCCACTACAAAGGGCCAAGTCAAGAATATCTGTAAACAAGTGCACCCCTCGTCTTGTTAGAGTTTAGCAGCAGCAAGCTAGTACCTTACCTAAAGAATGAGGAAAGAGAAACTTATTGGCGCTACACCCACACACTAAAATAGAAGGTAAGCAAAACAGCCATTTACGAAACGTAATATTTCCGAGACTCAATATTCGTTGTGTCTGGACGAATGTTCAGACACCAAAAAAGAATTTGCCAGCTATATTTCTACGAACGCAAAAAAATGCTGACATGTTACCCATTCCTTTGTGTTTAAGAACAAAATATCTTGGCCCGAAGAGGTCAGCAATTATAAGAATTTTATGTGGTGTATGATAGTGGCCTGAACTACCAACAACACTTTCTCATAATGCATAAGACTATCTTGTTGATAGTCTAACACTGAATAGTTCGTCAAGGAAAAACATCAAGACACGAAAAGTTAAGCTGCAAATATTTAATATTTACATATATAGTACACAATAATAAATGTCCCAAACCATACTAAATAAAAGCACAATAGTTGCTCCAAGAACAAGGTGATGAATGGCAGAAGTTACACTTGATTTGTACGCATGTGCTTCTCACATAGCAGAGGCTGAAGTAGACGTCCTATCAGTAGAACCTTCTTGGTCAGAGAGAGAGAGAGAGAGAGAGAGAGAGAGAGAGAGAGAGAGAGAGAGAACTCGCTTATCCAACTGTCACATGACTAACGGTCACGTGATTGTCGGAAGCTCCGCCCATGAATCACAAGAAGAGAGACAATTACGTTTTGTTTTCAACAACTTCCTGTCTGAAATAAATAACCATCGACGTTGCAGACTGAGAAAAATGAATCTTCTAATTACTATTAAAAAAAAAAAAAAACCAACAACATCTAACTCGTGTATTGCAAGTAAAAGGACATCTTGCCGGTGTTAGATTTACAATTTGGATTTATCTTTTTGGAACGTTCCTCTTTCTATATTTGATACAAAAATGATTTATACAACCGTTGTTGATTGGGGAATTGATTCTAATGATTTGTAAGCGAGGAGGTGTCCTCGTGGTATAACCGTTAAAGTACTGGACTGTGGACTCTTTCGAAGCGAGTTCGAACTCCAGTCGCGCCTTTACGCTCACTTTCAGACAAATAACCTTGGGAAAAGTATGAACCTCCTATCAATGGCTTTAATAGTATCACTGCTGTTTTTCTAGAAGAATGGCTTTGGCATTAAATAACCTTCTAAGGTTGATATGCCATTAAAACAAAGAAACCAAATTATTTGTGAGCTTACCAGAACTAAAACCCTTTTTCACAAGTTTATTTTCTGTATTTTGTATTACCTTTTGATACATCAAATTTTCCCACAGTTTCAAATAACTGTCCCTATTTTTCAATAATCATTTGTTTGCACACAATTATACGATTTTGTTAGGGATCAGACCTAACGAAAAAAATATCAAAGTTATTTCTCCTGAGATATAGAAAGGAAGTTGCCTCCTGTAAACAGTGGATTGTGGGATTGTAGAGAACGGATACACGTGAGTAATAATAAGGAGAGACTTAATAATCGGACATGATACATGTACGTATATTTGACAGGTGCACACAAAGTTAAAACAGCCTCTTTTCCTGGTCAATAGACGCATGTTTCTGCCTGTGTTTAAAAAAACCTAATTGTTTTGTCGTACATCACGAGTCCGTCACTTTTCAGTTTTGTTTAAATATTTTCTTTGTTCTTAAAAACGTAAAATAATTTCATGGTAACATTTCTTTAAGCGAATCAGAGCTCATTTGTTTGCACACAGTTAAATGGTTCCTGGCAATTCTATTTATTGTTTACACACGGTTATATGGTTTCAAATATTACTGTCTGTAGTATTACTGTAGTAGTTCTATTTCCTCTCAAATACTAATTGGTGGGTGGGTGGGTGTCCTCGTGGTGTAATGGTTAAAGCGATGGACTGCGGAATCGTAGTAAGCGAGTTCGTACTCCAGTCGCGCTATTACGATCAATTTCGGGCAAATACCCTTGGGAAAGGTATAAATCCTCCCAGCTATGGCTTAAATAGTACCACTACTGTTCTTCTTGGAGAATGGCTTTGGCATTAAATAACCTAAAAAGAGTTGATATGCCATTAAACAAAGAAACCATCAAATACTAATAATCCAATTCAATATTAATAGTTAAGTAGTTTAAAATATAGAAAAAGATTAAATATTTCTATTTGGCCCATAGATGGAACTCTAACAGGTACTACGACTTCAGATCAGAGTGGACCTGGGAGTGATTGCAGTAAAGAGATAGACGACATTCCCTAAAGCTCCTGGAATGAATCCTCATCATCAGATGGATTAGTATCATATTCAGAACACTTGTTGGGGTGGGGATCTTGCTTCCCTGAAGAAATATAGTCAATGTACTCTACTGTGTCGTGGCCCAGCCAGATGTGGCTGTAGAATACACCAAATGCATCTCTGCTGAGGAGTAAGATTCCCCCAAAGAGTGTACTGGATATGACACTAAACAATCTGATGGTGAGACAACAGTAATGTTGGAGCTTTGAGGACGCAGAGTACCCCTTTACTGCCATCGCTCCCAGGTCCACTCTGGCCACGAAGTGGTAGCACTTGATAGGGTCCTATCTATGTATCAAATAGAACTAAACTGTGTGCTTATGTTAAACCGAATTGTTTGAAATAAAACTGTTTGGGACATTTAAACTGCGTACTTATGCTAAACTGAATTGTTGGAAATAGAACTGTTTTTACGTTTAATTTTGTGTAAATAAATGACTGATGTTTAATTGAATTGTTAGTTATACATACCAATAGTTGGAACCATTTAATTTTGTTGACTAAACTGGATAGTTTGAAATAGAAATGTTTTTGAAATTTAAACTGTGTATTTATGCTAAACTGAGTTGTTTGAAATAGAACTATTTTTCAAGTATTCCGAATGAATCCTACTAATTTTCAAATATATCGATTCGATTCGTAGATGGGATGCTAAAAGGTATTAACATTCTGGGTCAGAGTGGACCTAGGAGTAATGCCAACAAAGGGATGACTCTTCAATCCTTAGAGCTCCACAACTAGAGCCACACCACTGGGTGTAGTCTAGTGTTATTGCTCCTTGTTTTTTTTTTTAATGGTATATCAACCTTTGAGGGTTATTTAAAGGTTTGGTCTTGTTATCAACTTTCGCGGATTATCTAATGCTTAAGCCATCTTTGTAGAAGGACAGTAGTGGTACTATTTATCCCACAGCTAAAGGGAGATAAAGGAGTTCAGGCCTTTCACAAGTGTATTTGTCCAAAAGTGAACGTAATAGCGCGACTGGAATTCGAACTTGCGTTACAGTTCAGCTCAGCTATTATGCCATTAGTTTAGTGATATAACAACTACACATAATGATATGGTTTCAAATATTTCTATTACTAATAATTGGCGAGCCATTATATGTTTTCACATAATTGTTTCTATTTGGTGATGATGTTGATTTATTTACACTCAGTTATATTGTTTCAAGTATTCCTATCTAATACTAATTTTGCCCAGTCGGCTGGGGCTGTAGAATACACCAACTGCTTTCCTGCGGAGGGGTAAGACCCTACCTCTAAGGAGTGTCCTGGACATGACACTAAACAATCTGATGGTGAAGCTCCTGTAACGTTAGAGCTTTGGGGAATACAGAGTACCCCTTTTGTTGGGTATCACCCACCTTTTTCCACACAATGAACTAGTCCATTTGCTATATATAGCAGTAGCTACTAATACCAGGGCAGACTAGAAGGTGAAGAGCAGCTTCTTATAGGAATAGTATTAGAGCGTTGGAGACCGGAGATCACACTAGATCACCTTACTTGCTACCGTAATAACGGAAACCAATACTATCGTTGGACTATATCTTTATTCTGTATTCACTAATCCTATGTTCTTGTCTACTAATAGTCTTTCTATTGTATTTACTTTTTCCAGAGAATATATCTCTATTTCCTCTCATATCGTGGTTTGTCCTTTATTTAATATTACAAGCGTTCACTAACTAGAACGCAACACTTATAGTGCCATCGCTCCCAGGTCCATTCTCGCCCGGAGTGGTAGCACCTGATAGGATTCTATCTATGGGTCAAATAGGACTAAACTGTATTCTAAACTGAATTGTTTGAAATAGAATATTTTTAACATTCAAACTAAGTACTTATGCTAAACTGAATTGCTTGAAATAGAACTGTTTTGATATCTAAACTGCATACTTATAATCCATTGATGGGACCCTAAAAGTGTAAAAGTTAACCTGAGAGTATTCACATCAAAGTGGTGACCCCACAATCCCCAAAGTTACAGCCTCACTGTTAGATAGTTTATTTCATACCTAGAACATATCTTTTTTATGGCACGGATATATATGGAGCTACATGAGATTTAGTTGTTGTTGGTTATTACCCCATCTAAATTCTCTGGCGTCTTTTTGTCTTTTAAGACTGAAAAAGTTGCAAAAGAAGAAAGGAAGGAGGCCAAGATACCTTTTATATATTGACTTTATTTCTGAGTTCAACAACCATTCTGTGGGTGAAGAAATCAATCCTGAATCCAAATGAAATGGTTGCGTTTCCAAGTCCAAATTCAGTGTGGTCATGACCAGTGATGTTTTCGTGTAGCTTACTTCAACGTTTCGGCTTACAAGCAGCGGACACAACCTGCATGTGAAGCCCTGAGGACTTGGCAAAACAGGCGGGCTATCTCTAGCAGTCTGAAGGGTCTTGCTGAAGTGTGTGCGAATTTCTCCTTTTCGCAAGGATAGTTCCTTTTTTTCGTGCATGCGTCGCCTAACTTCCAGTGTGGAGCTTCTGGAAGTTTCTGCATTTTTTAATTTATTTTTATTTCGTTTATTTTATTCACCTCCAAATATATTTCTGCCCAGTTGGCTGCAGCTGTAGAATGCACCGACTGCATCTCTGCAGAGGGATGAGACCTCTCCCTCACAACGAGTGTCCTGGATATGACATTAAACAATCTGATAGTAAGGCTTCTGTAAAACTGGAGCTTTGGTCAATGTGGAGTACTCTCATTGCCATTGCTCCCTGGTCCAATCTGACCAGAAGTGCTAGTACCTGATAGGGTCCTATATATGAGTCGACTAAAACTGTTTTTGACATTTAAACTGAAGGCAAACAAATGACAAATGCTAAATTGAATTGCTTGAAATAGAGTTGTTTGATCATGTAACTGTGTGTAAACAAATGACTGATGTTTAATTGAATTGCTTGTGATACATTGAAATACTTGGAACTATTTGAATTTGTTGACTTATGCTAAGTTGAATTGCTAGAAATAGAACTGTTAGAGCATTTAATTTTGTGTATCTACAAAATGTGTTAACAAATTATATATTTAATATATGCGTCAAAACAGAATTTGGCATTAAATAATCAACAATGGTTGATATGAAACCAAACCAAACCAAACCAAACCAAACGTATGTATTCGCTGATATAATAAAGTATGAAGTACTCATCTACACAGCCCCTTTGCCTTACACAATCAAGCGCTCTTGTGGTCCCTTGGTAGCCATGAAGCCCGAAGAAAACCATTTAAATCACTTATATCAAAACTTATCACAAGACGGTGAAGTACAACTTTGATATAGGATTATTTTCCCAATTCAGCTTTATGCTGACTTGAGCTCCAACATGATACAGTTCCTGTGATATCATCCTAAACTTACTTCTGACAAAAAAGGAAAATATTTCGAACCGACAAAAGAAAGACTTTAAGAACTTTGTTTCCTTTGAACTTGATAAAACAAGGAATAAAAGGTCCGCAGTAAAACATAAGGATTTTATAGTTCCTTTTGTTTAACAATTGTTTTTATATATGAACACGCACCGAGACAACACTTCAATTGAAATCACACCGTAAGTTAGACCACATATTTAGGACTTTTCAAACCTATATACTTTATTACATTGTCTCTGTGTCAAACTTTTTATTACAGTATATTTGCTGCGTTCATAAACTAAGATTTTACCTGAACAAGTGCGATATTTACTTATTTATTTACAGATGTCGGTCAGTGTTGGTAATTGATCTCTTAAAAGTAAAACATCCGTGGTAAAAAAAAAAAAAAAAAATCTAAGTAATATTAATACATACGTTTAGATCTAAATAATGTCGGTCGTTTTCTTTGCCCCAATTAACAAGTTGTAAGAAGTGATGGCCCCAATAATAAAGCTTCCTATTTGTTAACATAGAAACTAAAACAGGCACAAAGAAAAGAAAATGAAAATCGGTGTTATTCAAAATAACACCGATTTTCAATTTCTTTGGGGTTTTTTTTTGTCAGCGATGAAGAAAAACCTGTTCGTACGACGATGCTCGAAAGCAATGCTTTCTGTTATACTATGTTGGTCAACTATATCAGAAGTTGGTGGTGGTATGACATTAGAAGTTGAATCTCCTCACTAGTAGCTAATTTTTGTGGGAAAACTTTCACACGATGACGTTCATCGATGTTTGTTGAACGTTTGTAGAGACCAAACAGAGGATATGAGCACAATCATACGGGTGGATAGTGGTAACATTGTTGGGTATTCAAAGGTCGTCGAAGAAAGGTTGCGAAGATGATGAGGTTGTCACTTAATCTTGGTTACAAAAGAGTCAACAAACACATTTGTTACAAAAACTCACATTCATTTTGGATGTTATAAGTTCTTTTTGGACCGGTTTCATAAAGATGGATGATGTCAGGTGTTCGTTCAGTCAATAGAAGAAAGATTTATTCTTTCATAAATCGTCTCCCATCCCAAATGAGGGAAAAGGTTGATGGCGGTCTCATTTAAAACACAAAATATACGTCTCTTTCCCTTGACTAAAAATCGACTCCTTACTTTTTGGAATCTCTGTTTTAATACTCACGTCACTGCCCACACGCACATTCATAGTTTCCCACACGGCAGGGAAATTTGAACTTTGAATCGCCTTCTGTCAATCACCCCTTCCTAATGTTCGCCACACCAAGCAGGTTGGTTTTATTTTTGCCATTCGACGTTTTATTCAGTTCGATTTTCGTGTGAATTGGTGCAATTCATTGCTCGTCTTTCAGCTCTTCCCGTAAATTTTGAGTGAAAAATATAGACGCATGCCAAATAAGTATTAGATCATTTTAAGATAAATAAAATGAACTGATATATACACATACACATACATATACATAAGATTGCTAGTCCTCTAGCAACGTTTGTCGTAGAAATATTGAGGAAACGGAGTGTCGAACAAGATCGTTACTTGATCTCGGCAATGAAAGCACATACAAACATGTTGTTATAAAAAATCACTCATTTATTTTAGATATTACATATTTTTGGACCTGATGTCATAAAGAACTCCTCCTTCCCAACGAGTGTCATAGATATGGGGCGCCTGCTTTGGAGATTTGGGAAATGTCAAGTACCACTTTCTTGCCATTGCTCCAAGGTCCACTCTGACCCAGAGTGGTAGCACTTGATTGGGTCCTATCTATGGATCAGATAGAACAAACTATGTGTGCAAACAAATGACTGATGTTAAATTGCGCCTGTTATATAGCAATACTTGAAACCATTTAACTGCGTGCACAAAAGAGCCCAGACTAGTTTAAGAATGTTATCCACTAAAATGTGTTTACAACTCATATGTATTTAATATGTATGTATAAACAGGATTTGGCATTAAATAATCGACAATGATCGCTATGGCATAAAATCCAACCAAACCAAATCATATATTTAATAAATTGAATTGTTGAAATAGAACTGTTTGATCATTTAACCGTGGGTATCTACAAAATTTACTTACAAATCATGTATTTGATATATATGTATAAACAGGATTTGTCATTAAATAACCTATAATGGAGGATATGCCATAAAATACATATGCCATAACCATGGCATATGTATTTTGTATATGCCATAAAATTTTGTATATGCCATAAAATATTTTGTATATGCCATAAAATACATATGCCATGGAGGATATGCCATAAAATACATATGCCATAACCTACAATGGAGGATATGCCAATCAAATAGATCTCATTATTCCTATTTACCCAACCCCTCCGCTCGGACAGGATATGACACAAGGTCAGTTTTTAAGCGGAGTTTAACAGGTTTGAATTCAGAGTTTTCCTTCTCCTAGACTAGTTGCCTCACCAAGGCTGAAGAACCTAATCTGTCCTACTATTTACCCATAGCTGGAGGGAGAATATTTGGATTCATACCTTTCCCAAGGGTATTAGTGCTATGTGAAATGCAATCAGTTTCGTCCAGGATTTGAACTCGTGTCGCCGTGTCTACTTCCTACGACGATAATCATTACACCACGAGCACCTCCCCAATCTATGATACCCCACACACACTCCCCTGCGCGTCAATTTCTATAAAATAGTATTAATACAAAATACAAATTTGATTGTAATCTTATCATGTATAATAACGACCTAAAATTATGTCAAAATCCGTGTAGATTTTTAATACTTTAATAGTTAATTATTCTTAATTTATTCTTTTTTTTATCAATCATTCCGAGCCCAGTCGGTTGGGGCTGTAGAATACACCGACTGTTTTTCTGCTGAGAGGTAAGATTCCCTCCCCCCACAACGAGTGCCCTGTGGCCCAGTCAGTTGGAGTTGTAGAATACACCAACTGCTTCTCTGCGGAGAGGTAAGATCCCCTTCAACAAGTGTCCTAGATATGACACAAAACCATCGGACGGTAAGGCTCCAGTTTGGGGGGAATGTGGAGTACGCCTTCATTACCACTGCTTCTAGGTCCACTCTGATCTGGAGTAGTTGTGCCTGATAGGGTTTCATCTGTGGGTCAAATAAAACTATTTAACCTTTCAACTGTGACTTGAAACCACTGTATGCAAACAAATAATTAATATTGAATAGCATCATTAGTGTTTAATAGCAATGCTTGAAACCATCTAACTATGTGCTATCAATAGTAATACTTAATTATGCATAAACAAATTTTGAAATAAAATTATCTACAAACTATCCACATATAAATGTATATATATATATATGTGTGTGTGTGTGTGTGTGTGTGCGTGTAACCATTTAACTATGTGCAAACAAATGACTGATGTTAAATTAAATCGTTAGTGTTACATAACAATACTTGAAACCATTCAACTGTGTGCTAATAAATGATTAATACTAAATAGAACTATTTGTGTTAGGAATACTTGAAACCATTTAATTGTGAGAAAACAAATGAGCTCTGACTTGTTTAAAATCTTACCTTCAAACTTTTTGTTTGCAAATTATATATATATATATATATATGTGTGTGTGTGTGTGTTGGTGTGTGTGTGTGTGTGAGTGTGTGTTTGTGTCAGTGGATTTTGCATTGGATAACTTACAAGGTTTGATATGCCATAAAACCCAACCTTCTGCCCCGAAGGGACGTTCCCAACTCCGACTAGGGTACTTGATGTCCCTTATAAATATTCTATTAATCTTAGGATGACGGGACACCGTTAACCTTGAGCCTTACACAAAAGCATTGTTACGACCTGCCTTTTTCGGGGCCTCCAAGAAGCCTTGGATCCCTGTTCGGGAGGTTCGGAGGTAGTACGCGTTGGCATGGACCCAATATACACATGTAGCATTCTGCAATTACCCCACCCCACAAAAAAAGCCTTGTGCTAAATCTCCGTAGGGTGGTAGGTAAATACCACTGCAAACCAAGTTAGAATTTTGATTGAAGCTGAAAATCGTACTCACTTGTGATGATATACGCTAGCCTAGGTTCAAATCAGTATATAATAACAGTAAATAGTTGTTTATTGATGCGAGCCATTCACTGGTGTCTAGAAATCCCGATCCTCACAGGGTGTCTTAAATGTGTATCAGATTAAGATAAGTTATGTAAAAATTACCCACTCATATGAGCAATTATTATTATAGTGAATTTGATCTTCACTGAGTCCCATATTTATGATCCTATGCTCAACGCAGACACGAAACAAACTAGGTAGTCGCCTAGAGCGCTAACATTTGAGGGAACCACAAATTTCTAAATTCAACTAAAAACTCGAACACTAATTAATAAAAATAGCAATGTCTGATGGAAGTGTTTCATTTAAAGAACTGGCCGAGGGCGCTAAATAACTTGGCGCCAACTGTACTTGTGTAAGACTAAGCTAAGCTTAGAAGATACATATACTTACAGTCAGATTAGTCAATAATAAGCAAATATCTTCTATTAGTAGATGATAAGAACGAAGTCATTAATAATCGTGTTTTGTATTGTTTTGTTGGCTTTGTTTTTTGTCCGGGGAAATTTTCTTAGGGAATTATCTTTAGAAAAGCAAACATTTTTAGCATCTAGATTATATGTAATAGAAATTTCATAAAATTTGATAATGAAAAGTTAAAGTCGATTGACTTAAAAAATAATTTACACTTTTTTGTCCCTGAGCTGAGATCTTTATTAATGTTTTTAGGTCTACATGTTTTAATTAGTGGCCTAAATTGATTTAAAGTCAGAGAAATACAAATACGTAAATCTTACAGCCATCAACCGGTGCATCAAGTATAAAGATTGCAAAGTTTTATTGAATATATGTGAGAAATTCCTTATCACCCTCAAAGCGAGCTAACTGCTATCGCTCTCGACAAGTTCTCTTGACAACATTCACTGACCGCCCAGAGCTTGAAGAATATAAGTTTTTACTGGTCGGCTAACATTCGTGTATCTATATGTATGAGTCCATCGGAGAACGTCGCTTATGAGTTTGTCCTTTCTTCACCAGCTGTGCCCAGCATGTTTTGCAGGTCTTGGATGGTTTGCGAGGTGGGAAGTAAGTGGCCGTACCACTTCTGTTTTCTGAGAGTGCTTCCTCAAGGATTTGTTCAAAACATCACATAATATTCTTTTTGCCATAGGCCTAATGAGTAGAGTGTTCACCAATGGTCTAGGAGACCGGGGTTCAATCCCAGATCGAGTAATACCAAAGACTAAAAAAAATAGTAGTTGATGCCACCTTGCTTAACACTCAGCTTTGTAAGGTACGGATCAGGGGTAAAGTGGGGCAATCCAGGGAAAGAGTAGCGCCCTTCCCTTCACCTCAGTGTAGTAGCTATTGTAAGAGGAGCCTTCGAGTCACTCGCGGCTATGGTCGCCAATTTTACTTCACACCTTATTGACAGCTTATCCTTATATCAACCCTCATCCATATGTGACTGCGGCAATGGATACCCATTGTTACAATTAGATTAACTGGTCCTTGGGGGGATATTTAGTCGAGTCCCCTATCACCAAGGTCCAATATTAGCATTAGTATATCCATAATAAACTGAATAAACGGGAGGACAGACAAGTTCATTTACACAAGTAGAAACACTTAATACATACATAATATACATACTAGCAGGATTAACAAGATTACACAAACGTGTCACAACTGATAAAATAATCATGTGATACTATAGTATCTCATTTTCGGATAGTTCATTTATCAATCCTGTCTGTGCCCACGCTGTGTTTGAAAGATTCACAGACAAGGAATGACACAATCCATCCGGAACTTCTTCTGACAGTCGAGGAGATCCTATGGAACAAAGTTGCCTGGGTGTTGGCAACTCAAAAAAGAAGAACTCTCCGTCAACAATTAACAATCATTTATTGTTCGATGTTCAGACTGCATACAGTAGCATGAGAGAGAGAGAGAGAGAGAGAGAGAGAGAGAGAGAGAGTCTGTAAGGGTCTACGAACAGACACTAAGAGACACGCGCTCCCCCCCCCCTGCCCGGCAGAACTCTCTGAATGCAAACTTCTAACTGACAATTGACTGACTGGCTATCTGACAACTTTTTCAAAATTTATATATATTTAAATTCAGGATATCGGTTGGGGTAATGTCATCTTCCCGAATTATTGTGTCATCTCTCAAGTGTCCAAAGTTCACTGTTTTTATTTCTCCAATCAAACCTGCCATAGAAAATATATGAATCCATTTTGTTTACATTTTGGCCTTCCTGCGTTTAACGTTAGGTACTCGCTTAAACTTTTTAATTTGACTCACATTTCCGCTCAAAGATTTTAGCTAACTTAACAGCAAACTATAAAAACTCGTGGTCTAACTAAACCAGGTAATAGAATTATCAACCATCACGGAAACTGTGCCACACTTATATTATTCTATGAACCAGCAGTATATGAAAGGGGGTATATAAACGGTAAAATTTTTTACTTGAGATAAATAGTAGAAAAATTATACCGTAAATTTAAGTGGGCTTTACTGTATTATGGCCAAGCTGGAGACACGTCCCTTCTGTTCAAAGAACAGAGACGAAAGAGAACGAGAAAGGATTTATAAGATTGTCATGTGACCATAAACGGACATGCCCATTTTCCAAGTACAACAATAATTTATTGTCTTCTTACATTACCAACTTATTCCACTATAGTTTTTGGTTGAAGATTAAAAGGTAAGGCAATGAAGGTCGTTGTTTTCATAACATAACTGATGATAGACTGGAGAAGGCGCAAACTGTGAAAATGGTGACTTATAATTGCTACATATATTTAATTAGAATGCTAAGATTTGATTGGTGCACAGTTTGGACAAAAAGAAATGTTGTGAATATTGATAATATCAAATAATATACCATGTCTGATTTATTTTTTCAAATTAATCAGTGAAGCCTTAGAAAAACTCAGTTTTAAGCCAGGGAAAGATTTTTGCTCTTCTTATGAAATTCTAAATTGTCTTTCAAAATATTCAAATGTAATTCTGAGGCACGCGCTCTATGTTTAGAAATAACTGTTACATCACGGTTTATTTGTTCAGTGGTAAAGGAGATGATTCAAAGTCTGAAAAAAAAATGACAGACATACTTTTTTTTTTATTATAACATACCTTTTATTAGTAACAAAAAATACATTAGAAAAAATGTACAGTTTCCAGGGATTTTCAGTTTTCAAACTTTCGGTTTGGAATTGTTATAGGAGTTGTAATTTAAAGAAATGTGAAAGTTTTTTGAGTGTAAGATTAAATGTACTTATTTGTTTGTGTGGCCAAAAGAAATAAGTTCCGTTTTCTTTTGTTTGGTACGAGGCCAGAAGTAAAGGTTATTTAGTAAGAATCGTACTCATTAACAGCCAAGTGTTCTTTAATTTACTCCACTCAAAACTTTCTCATGCGCACATATGCACACACATATCTATGAATAACTTTTTCTTTCTTACTTCTGCTCCTACGCCATACAGTCGGGTTTTTTGGGGGGGTTGCATTGGGCGTAGAATATTCGATATCTATTAATTATTGTTCATCCATTTTAATTGAGTGTTTCATTTTACATTTGTATTTTTTTCAAATACTTTTAGTAATATAACCAACAAGAGAACTTTCTTGATTTAAGAAAAACATTTTCGAAACGGTTTATTCACTCAGTATAAATATATATTCATATAGAAGTAAATAATGGATTGAAATCCGATAATATGTAGAGAAAAATTGATAACAAAGCAATCCAAGTGGAAGGAGACATTTAATGAGAAGTAAAGTTGACACTATAGCGTTTCGGTTCTACTGAACCATCATCAAGACCATGAGGGGTGATATTAGCGATGTTAAGTCAACGATGGATGTTTAAAAATGCAAAATACAAAAACCTAGGAGAAAATTTGTATAAGTGTCGACTTTGCTTCTGATTAAATCTCTCCTTCCACTTGGATTGTCTAGTTATCAAATTTTCTCTACATATATATATATATATATACATATGGTTGAGATAAAATTAATTTCCATTTTAGCAAAATATAATTCATGAATAATTTAAGAACGAATTAATTTTAAGCAGTTGTATATTCGCAATTATTTTGAATCCCTTTTTGCCATTTATCTGGTAGCTTGTTGATTCGTCTCAAGTAAAATTCAGCTAGTATCGTGCACAAGAAAACTTTCACAAACATTTTCGCCTGATCTGCTTGAGAAAATTTGTTGTCCTTCAGAGCATTTTGTTGAGAACGAAAAAGAGGGAAACCAATTGGTGTATGGTCTGCTGAATATAGTGGATGGGATAGAACAGAAAAGCCAAAATTCAATCTTTTTTTCTTGCGCGATTATTGCTGAATGTGGCCTTGTGTTATCATCGAAAAGCGCAATGTTTCTCCTATTGATGAGTACAAAACGTTTTCTTGGTTGGTTGATTGGGTTTTATGGCATATCAACCTTTGTAAGTTATTTAACGCCAAATCCATTTTTATTTATGTAACATATACATATGCATGCGGAAACATAGTCAACACAATGACGAGCGAACATACTTCTTTAGAAAAATATACCTCTCACACTTTATTCGAAATGGTTGGGAAGGGTTGCGAAAGGGTCATGTGTAAGAGGTGAGTTGGAGACTGAACAAACTGCAACATATTGACCCCCAGTTCCTTTGTCTTTAGCAGCACTTCTTTCTCGTTCTGCTGGGCTACTCAATCGGACATCTTATCTCCAACTAACTCGAACTCCAACTAACTCAACCTGTCTGTGGCCCCGGGTTATATAATTGTTTGACATTTACCTGCTTCTTGTGGGCGTCACATCTGCACCCAATTGAACCCGTCCACAGTCAAGAGTTTCTATGTAACAATAAGAATTTAACATCATTCATTTGTTTGCACACATTTAAATAGACACGTATGATGTGTAAAAGATTAACAATTTAAAAAGTGATTGAGCTTATAAGTTGCCGACAGTTAAGTGGTTTCAAGTATTGTAGTTTTTGATTATTTCTTCAAGATTAAGGCTGCAACTACGCAGTTTGTGTTGCTATCCATACTTTCTGTACTATACGTCCTTTGTTGGGGTTTTGTTGGTTGTTGAGCATTGAATTGTTTGGTTCTTATAGGCGACTTTGTTGTTGAGGGTATTTTGAATGTACTTCCTGGTCTTTCCTTATTCACTTTGGTGTTCATTTGTATTTTCGCAGTTTGGCTAATGGGGAGTTGTGATTTTTGTTTCAGTTGTTCAGGTCTTCAGGGAGACAGGTTTTTTAGTCTATCTTTAATGCTTTTTGGTGGACGTATTGGTGATTTATGTAACGGCTGTTTTGATGGAGATTTTGCACTTTTAGGAGTAGTTTGTGTTGGAGCAATAGATCCCACGTGTGTTTTTGTTTGAACTACAACATTGGATCTCTCCCCATTCGCAACTTGTTGCTGAGCTGGTGCTTGGTAAAATTCAACCGAGTGTAGTTTTTTCAGGCGCTCCTGAAACTTTGGCGAATCATTGGCTTCCAACTCGATCAATTTCTCCACAAGTGTTCTATATTTGGTAACGTCATTGGTTCTATCCGCCCTCCGTGCAACGGAGGCGTAGCTACTTTCTCGCATATAGCTCTCAACAATTCTCCTAGCTTCCAGGAAGGACACATTCCTCTTGTGTTTCGCCTCAAAGCCGGATGATCTTATTGGCAGTTTGCACATCGAATTTCTTTCAAGCAATCTTCCTCTGCATGGTCCGGATCCTTTTCACCACATTTTGCACGTGTCTGTCGTCCTCTACAGGCTTCCTTGTGGTATCCAAATTCTTGATATTTGAAGCACCTCAGGGGAGCTGGGGCGTACTGCTCAACTCTAAGACAATAGCCGATCTTCACCTCTTTTGGAGTTCGAGGCTTATTAAATGTTAGGATGTAAGTGTTGGTCTGGATTCGTTGTTCACCTTTTCTGATGGAGATTCTCTTTATACTTGTAACTCCGTTTTCTCAGGGTTGATGCAATCTCGTCTTCTGTATCCAAGGCCAACTCTCTACTCCTGATAACTCCCTTGGAAGTGTTCAGTTTCTCATGCGGGTACGCTCTGCATTTGGTCGTATGAAACGTTTTTATTTTTAATGTTTTCTGCCTGTCTCCGGCTGCCTACTTCGAAAAGCAAGTTACCATTCCTTGTTTTCTTAACAGTTTTCGGACTAACTCTTGTAGATATTACTTTTTTTTTTATGAGGAAAGGCGAGAATTTGGCTAGGCATACCTCCTCCAAAGATTCAATAACAATGAATCTGAGGAAGTCTGCTGCCTCATTCTCCGATCCTGATTCTGAGAGGTTTCGTTTCTTGGTTGAGACGCAGGATATGCGACCAGTATACTTCTGAGCCGTTGCCAATTTCAAGTTTTCAGCACTGGTCAAATTCCTATTCTCAACATAATTGACCCTCTGGCACCGCCTTCTAGCAGCTAACAGATAAGGGTTGGGAACTTGCTGCGAGTGCAGATTTAAAAGTACGGTCGGGATAAAATATATAGGTGCTAGGGCTTGACATGACTAGCCGATTGGTCGAATCGGGCCCAATCCGACCGCCTGTCAGACCAAGTAAGGGTCAAAGTGGTGTGTTGCAAGCCATTGACCTCTCTGTCGCCGGATCAATAACTCCTCAACTATCAGGGATCCGTCCTAGCGCCGTATGGGTCACCACCCACGGTTAATAGGTGGCCTCATTGGGGGGGGGTCTTACCCCTCTGCAGAGGTGCAGTCGGCGTATTCTACAGCCCCAGCCGACAGGGCGAGAACGTTTTCTAAGATTTTTATGCACACGTTGCTGCTGTTGGGAATAGAGGTCTGCATTAAGTGTCTGGTTGTAATTTAAGACCCAAAATGAATGATGCAACGGTAATTCCACCACACACACCACATAATTTTTCTTCCATGAAGCTTCAAATTTAAGGTTGGCCGCAAAGATTCATCCTGGTCACTCCACTGCCCTTTTCTTTGAATATTGTCATAAAATAACTATTTTCGGTCACCTGTAATGCTATTCTTGAGAAACGAGTCTTGAAAGAAAACTTGACGCTATGCAATCTTCCTTATTTTTTCTAACTCAGAGTATGAAGAAGTCAAACGCCAAGCTTGCTTACGGTAGATTGTTGATTGAGATGTGTTGAGTTCAAATGCTAATTCTCGAGAACTTTTGCGCGGATTGCATTCTACAAGTTCTCTTAAAATATCTTCATCAAGGTCTGATGATCGTCCTAGTCTGGGTTCATCTCTCAATGACGTATCCTCAGAAGGAAACTTTGAAAACCAGTTTGGGACTTTATGGTCAGTAATGACACTTAAAACATAAACATAAGCATTAGAATTTTTCTTAGCTGTTTCTGTAGCGTTAATATTATTCTTAAACGTCCATATATCGCATATAAACTTTGAGTTCGTTCATTTTAAGGGCGCGAGATCATAGATTCAATTATGATGCGAACACTTTCGCAACTAAAATAAGAATTACTGTTCTGGTTGCGGGTAAAACATTGGAAGTTTGAAATGTATACTTACTGCTTGTTTTAAAATCGAAAATTATTCATCCTCAACCCTATATATATATATATATATATATATATTAAATGAGTAGGTTCACGAAGAGTTTTGTAATTTTTAGAATTTTGATAAATTCTAAAAAAATACAAATCTCTTCTTCGACCGACCCATTTAAGGAGGTCCCCCGCGGACACTCTCAAGGAACCTATGTATGGCACTAGACCTTGCTGTCTAGTTCAAGCCATAACCCGGCATACGTGCCCGGACCCACATTTGGGTTCGTGAAACTGCTTGCCTCATCAGGCTCACATTGCACCAAGTGAACCGATGAGCAGCACAGACCAGCAGGGTTCGAGTCTCCGCTCGTTCCCGACCTCTCCTCCCCTTTATCCCCACTTTAATCGGCCTTCAGGCTTTTGACCTTGTGTCAAGTCCTGTCTGGTGGGAGGCAGCGACAAATAATTGGACCGACTCATTTAAAAATATTTTTATTCTCTTTTTGGACCTGTAACAAAAAATTATATATATATATATATATATATATATATATATATATATATACGCAAAACTTAGATATGGCACTAGACTGCAAATATGGAACACTTAATGAGGATTAAAACACATTACAAATTTGTAATTGAATTGCGAAGAGGAATCTTTATCATTTTTTTAAATTAAAGTTGATTTGGCACTATGTCAGATGTATATTTGGTACAAGGTCAGTAAGAATCGAACTCTCCACTTATGGTTTACTAGCCTAACTCGTTAACCATTACAAACCTCGCACTCGATGAATTAGTGTCAAGCCAAGCTTTAAAGCCCCATTACTGAAGTTAAGAAGCGATAAGCCAGTTCGGTATTCAGCCTAAAGTGCTGGCAAGACCAGCCGTAAACAATATGAGTTGCGTGCGCCAGACTAAACAAAGTTGAGTAAATTCTAAGACTCGTGGTCGATGAAGAAAATTAGTCAATAATTGTTATTGCTTGTCCACGTACATTGCTAGTACAAAGTAAGAAAGTAAACTTAAAAATAGTTTATCTTGAGTTTCTATCGACGACTTTTATTTAAATCCGGGTTGGGGAAATCCTCGCGGACACAGGCGAGCTGGGGAATTTGATAACGACTCCAAATATGAAACCAATAAATTTTAAAGCGTATTCACACTCTACATACGAATGCTGATAACCCCGAAAAAAAATCAACTCTTTCTTTTTTCCCCTGTCTCATCTCTAGTCATTTTGAATACGACCCTGTGGTTGATAGACAAAGAAAAAAGTAACTAATCTCACACAGGCTACTCATAAATCCCCCCTCCCTCGACGAGTATTGACGTCATACACAGGAACGAATGACTATTTAGTTGTGGTCTTTTGAGTACACACGCGCCTTAAACAGGATTGTTGGATAAAAGTGGCCTGTATTTAAACTCGCTGGTAAAACTGTAAAAGTATTTTACTGGTTGGCGGACACTTTTGTGAACTGTCGCTAAGAGAGAAACGTCTATTTATATTATGTGCTATCGTTTGCTTGCAGAACCATTTAGCGTTACCGTGACCGTTTTCTTCTTGTTTGTTCCAACGAAGAAGACGTTAAACTCTTTTATGTTTGTCTACACAGGATGTGAAGGATCAGAACTGACGAAGCAGTAAGTAAATATCGCCTTGTCGTACACAAATATAACAATATTGTAATGAATAGACTAAGGTAAGACTTATAGAAATTATGAACGCTAAAATAATATTTTAAAATTAGAATAAATAAATAAAGATACAAGTTAAATAAATATATGATTTGTTAGATAAAACTGAATTAATAAAAGTAAAAATGGCTCGAAATAAGCTGTGCTTCCCGGTAAAAAGGAGGTGCCGGAATTTTATATATATATATATATATATATATATATATATATATATATATATATATATATATATATATATATATAAATTACGTAGACAAGAAAGGTGTGGCTTTGGATGTGCCGCGACCGGCCGATAAACCCTTGCCGCGACCTGCTGATAAACCTAAACATATTAAGTTACACGCCCGAGTTAGGACGATCATATCCGAGTACGACCGGAACTGACTAAGCCCTTTTTCTTTCTAACGACCATGACATTTCGTTATAGCTAAAAGAAAAAGGGAGAATTAAAATTAATAACATTCACAAAACACTTCGGCCAAAAATTACCTGATAAGACTTGAACTAATAGTCGTCGCCAGCCTATAGCAGGTTAGGAAAATACTTTACGGCTACACTCATTTTTTATCAAAGAATTTTATATCCACGCGGCTGGAGCTGTGTGTCACAGCACCTTCGAAATATCAGCAAGCCCTTTTCAACGCTTGTTGGGCTCCGGCCCTGCGACAGGACCCACCTTAAACACGGCCTTGTGCCATATTCGTACGTTGGTGGGACGTAGGATAAATACAGCGCGCTCCTGGCAAGCGCCCCGGGGCCTGTTCTGGACTTCGGTCCGGAGCGTGGCCCTGGAAAAGGAACAATGGCAGACTTGGGGCCTTTAATTAGGCACCTAGTTTCGACTAGGCTACCTTCGGGTGGGCGAGCTGCATTTTTGTCTCCTTTGTCTCCCTTGTACGGCACTAGACCAAGCGTCTAGTTTAAGCCGTAAACTGGCATACGTGCCCGGACCCACATTTGGGTTCGTGAAACCGCTTGCCTCATCAGGCTCACATTGCACTAAGTGAGCCGATGAGCAGCACAGACAAGCAGGGTTCGAGTCTCGGCTCGTTCCCGACCTTCCCCTCCCCTTTATCCCCACTTTAATTGGCCTTCGGGCTTTTGACCTTGTGTCAAGTCGTGTCTGGTGGGAGGCAGCGACAAATATTGGGCTCCGGCCCTGCGACAGGACCCACCTTAAACACGGCCTTGTGCCATATTCGTACGTTGGTGGGACGTAGGATAAATACAGCGCGCTCCTGGCAAGCGCCCCGGGGCCTGTTCTGGACTTCGGTCCGGAGCGTGGCCCTGGAAAAGGAACAATGGCAGACTTGGGGCCTTTAATTAGGCACCTAGTTTCGACGAGGCTACCTTCGGGTGGGCGAGCTGCATTTTTGTCTCCTTTGTCCCCCTTGTACGGCACTAGACCAAGCGTCTAGTTTAAGCCGTTTACTGGCATACGTGCCCGGACCCACATTGGGGTTCGTGAAACCGCTTGCCTCATCAGGCTCACATTGCACTAAGTGAGCCGATGAGCAGCACTGACAAGCAGGGTTCGAGTCTCGGCTCGTTCCCGACCTTCCCCTCCCCTTTATCCCCACTTTAATTGGCCTTCGGGCTTTTGACCTTGTGTCAAGTCGTGTCTGGTGGGAGGCAGCGACAAATACTACGGCACGCTCCTAGCGAGCGTTCTCTTGTGTCCTGTGGTGGGGCGCTCTCGACCGGCTGTGGTTGCGTGCTGCACGGTTCGGTCGGGTGTGTTCCACCACTGGATACATCACCTCTGGCCTCAGGGGGCCTTCCCCCCAGGCTTTAACCCTCTTCGGAGGGGTTGGGTTTATCGCCCGGCGCCTGAGACGCCCCGAAAAGGGGAATGCCGACGGGGTCCGAGGCATTTTTGGAACTGCCTATCGCGTTGGGCTACGGCCCTGCGACAGGACCCACCTTAAACACGGCCTTGTGCCATATTCGTACGTTGGTGGGACGTAGGATAAATACAGCACGCTCCTAGCGAGCGTTCTCTTGTGTCCTGTGGTGGGGCGCTCTCGACCGGCTGTGGTTGCGTGCTGCACAGTTCGGTCGGGTGTGTTCCACCACTGGATACATCACCTCTGGCCTCAGGGGGCCTTCCCCCCAGGCTTTAACCCTCTTCGGAGGGGTTGGGTTTATCGCCCGGCGCCTGAGGCGCCCCGAAAAGGGGAATGCCGACGGGGTCCGAGGCATTTTTGGAACTGCCTATCGCGTTGGGCTACGGCCCTGCGACAGGACCCACCTTAAACACGGCCTTGTGCCATATTCGTACGTTGGTGGGACGTAGGATAAATACAGCACGCTCCTAGCGAAGCTCATTAAGGAGGAATCCTGCATTCTGTGCGGTCGCATTCACCTTAACTTCCGACGTTGATCCCACTTCTCGTGGTAGATCCCCCTTTTTTTTCCTCCACCTACATAGGTATGCACAAAGGTCCTTTTTAGGACCATAAGAGGTCTCTGTCTGCGGGTCAGAGCATCTCTGGCGGTCAGTAATGATCAGTCGAAGTAGACGGCCAGGCGGCAAACACGAAGACGGATTCTAAGACCAACCGGTCTTAACTCTCACTCGGTTCCGATAGTCCGATAAGCTGCGCAGCGCTAATGGCACGGTCCAGCCTTTAGCTACCACTTCGCTATCTGCGCAGCGCTAAGATAACGCCCATCTTAGCCTGGCCTTCTGGCCTGCCCGCTCGTCAGCTCAGCTTTGGCCCGACAAAGCCTTCGCTGCTGTCCGCTCGTCCGTTCGGCTTTGACCCGACAAAGCCTTCGTTCTCGTCCGCACAGCTTTGCCCCGACAAAGCCTTCATTCCCGTCCGCTCGCCCGCACGGCTTTGACCCGACAAAGCCTTCGCTCTTGTCCGCTCGTCCGCACGGCTTTGCCCCGACAAAGCCTTCGTTCCCGTCCGCTCGTCCGCACGGCTTGGGACCCGACAAAGCCTTCGCACTAGTCCGATACGTCCGCACGGCTTTTACCCGACAAAGCCTTCGCTCTCGTCCGCTCGTTCGCACGGCTTTGACACGGCAAAGCTTTCGTTCCCGTCCGATTCGTCCGCACGGCTAGGGGGCCCAGCAAGGCCCTAGCCTTTCCTCGACCTCGACGCTCTTGCTAGGTACAACGCAGTCCACGTAACGACTCGCTGTTACGGACTGTTCTACCACTGCAACACCTGACTCACGTACGACCCGTCGTACGAGTCAACAACCCGATCGACACACCCTTGGTTAACCACAACATACCGTCACAACCAGGGATATCGATCTACCAACCTCGACCGACCATCTAGCTGTACTCAACGACCAGCACCGACCATCTAGCTGTACTCAACGACCAGCACCGACTATCTAGCTGTACCCAACGACCAGCACCGACCATCTAGCTGAACTCAACGACTCGACCGACCTCAGCTTACCAGCATCCAACATCTAGCTGTACTCAACGACTCGACCTACGCCAGCGACCCTCGTCGAACGCCCAGCTGCGAACACATACAACCGCCACGGACATTTACATTCACGCTTGTAAATACGACGAAATAAATTGTCATTTGTAATTATCATTATCTCACCTTTGTTCCTTCATATTGCTTTGGCTGTTCTCATTCACATAACTCATTTGCGGGGTCGACATAATTATCGGCTCCGCAACAGATGTAGCACGAGGAGATTGAACTAGCAAACTATATATATGTGTGTGTGTGTGTTAGTTTGACCCTTAAGCCAGATGAAGATAAGCCTCCGAAAAAAAAATTGGTTATCATCATCAGCAGCAACAACAAAATAATAAAATCAGATGGAGAAAAAATCAACCAGTCTCGACGAATCAGTAGAAACCTCTAACTGTAGTCGAGGGCAACCCGAAGGCTCCCTTTTCAATTGCTACAACACCGACGTGTAGGGGAGGGCTCTACTCCTTTCCTTGGATTGTTCCACTTACCCTTGATCCGTACCTTATAATACTGTGTTAAAAAGGAAGCATCAAGTACCATTTTTGAGTCTTTGGTACGACTTGACCTGGGATTGTACCCCAGTCTTCCGGGAAATTAGCCATTATGCCAACGGGCCGGTATATCTTCACTACATTGAAATTCTTTTTTTAAGATCACCGCTAGAAACTTTAAAACATCTATCCGACCTCCTACCAGCCCAGATTTTTCAAAGTTCATTTTAACGTGGGGAATCACTCATGTGTGGCCATTAAAAAAAAACGTTTGATCTCTTCGGCATTCCCTTTGAGGGGAGCCTTAGCTGGCAAATGATAAACTTTACTTTTACTTATATGTATTATGGATTTGGCATTAATAACCTACAATGGTTGATGTGTAATAAGTAAGAAAAGTTGTCTCCCTTTAGTCGAGAGTAACCCGAAAGCTTTCTTTTCAATAACTACTACACCGATGTGTAAAAGAGGGCACTACTCCATTCCCTGGATTGCTCCACTTTACCCTTGATCTTCACCTTATAGTGCTAAGCAAGGCGGCTTCAAGTACCATTTTTTGAGTCTTTGGTATGACTCGACTTGGTATGACTCGGACCATTGGCGAACACGCAACTCATTAGGCCAATCCTATTTACCAACCCCTCCGCTTGGGCAGGATATGACACAAGGTCAATTTTTAAGCTGAGTTTAACAGGTTTGAATTCAGAGTTTTCCTTCTCCTAGACTAGTTGCCTTACCAAGGCTGAAGAACCTAGTCTGCCCTACTATTTACCCATAGCTGGAGGGAGAATAATTGGATTCATACCTTTCCCTTAATGTTATGTGAAACGCAATCAGTCTCGTCCAGGATTTGAACTCGAGTCGTCGTGTCCATTTCCTACGACGATAACCATTACACCACGGGCAACTCATTAGGCCAATGACCCGGTTAAAATAATCAATTAATGGAGGGATATATGTATAGAGTCATTCATAGAAAGATTGTTTCGTCGCATCACAACTCTTCAGTGTGGCTAGACACGTAGGACGCTGCAAACTGGGATTGAAACCCACCCAATTTTACGTTAGATTTAGTATCATACTGCTAAGCCGTCAGTGATGTACAAAAAAATCGAACCAAATCGAACCAAACCATTTTTCCTTTTCAGTATAGTTCAAAGTATGTTTTTATTGATACTTTGGAAGGCTTTACTTTTGACGAATTATCAGTCTTCATATATTAACTTTTTAAAGCACACAAAGGAAGATTTGTATAATACTTCAAATGAATAAATGAAATGCCTTTAATGCGAAATACTTTTTTTTTTTTTAATTTGTAAGAACCTTTTTGTTTAAATATAGATAAAACAATTTTGAAGATTTATATTTATATTTATTTTGAGTTTCTGTTTTTGTTTTACAATACCTTAACTTTAAAGGTTTTTAAAGCTTTGTAATATCCTCTTCCCCCTCTTTCTTTGTCTTTTTGTCGCGTTAATGTATTTTTATGTATAAATACATAGATGACAACGTTACTCGGTTAACTCATGTCGAAAATAGCTTGTTGCTTAATTTAGACAAATTAGCAAATTTTCTCTGGGATGGCCAACCCATGACGCATGTGCCAAAAGTGGCACAGTGTATGATTAGACGTGGTGTTTTATTACATTCTGATGATTTTGTCACCAGTCAATTCACAATTGGCTCTTCTACGCTAGGGGGTTGTGCTTTATTTATTCTTTATAAATATTTGCAGTTTTGTTTTGTTTTTTTGTTGTTATTTTTTTTAATTAGAAAAACATTGTTAAAATGAGATTTTCTGATCTTCTCTCAATCTTAAATGCTTCTGGCATTATCAATTTCCGGTAAATAATTTCCAGAACAAAGAAAATGTGCTCAGAATTCTATCTTCTGTTTCAGAATGACGTAAAATGTAATACTATGATCTCTTCTGCCCCTAGTTGTACATATTTAGCTGCAATAATGTATGTATATGATTGTGGGTGCAAGCATAGAGCAGTAAAGTGGTCACCTTCCCGCCACCAGTGAACATGGTGACCGGCTGTGTGACCAATGACAAAGGATCAACATCAAGTACTCTTACGATAGGTGGACGAGAGTCGGGGAATTTTGAAAAGGAATCAGTTTGTAAACAGAAGACGAAGGACAACTTAAATTTCGGAGCAAGAGAAACTGCCCCCATCTCCACCCGATTAAGTACCTTACGATTTAGCAATTTCTTCATAAAACTCAAATTCCCGTCTTCCTGATTTGAGACCGGTCAAACGGAAGGTTGAAACATTATATAAAGTGAGTTGTATTTTTCTTTGATCACGTGTCTGACTTTTGCCTTATATGAACTCGTCATTTCTTTATTTCTTCTTTGTCTCCGGCAATTTTCATCGAAATCCCGCAACGCAACAATATCTGTATAAGTGTGTGGGAGCATAAGCGAGCGTGAATATATATATATATATATATATATATATATATAGTATCAAAAGGATAGCTAAACAAGTCAAGGAGGCCGGAAAATTTTCATAGATAATAAAATAGAAAATTTCTTGATGAAAATAAAAAGGTTATTTTTTTAATGTCCATAATAAACTAAGTCTTCGACACTAGTGTGATCTGATCAGTAGATAAAGCTCTAAGTTTTTCAAAGTATTTTAGTTCTGGGAGGCTCATGCAGAAAAAGCGGTTTTCTTTCTGGAAATCAAGGCATCACTGAAGTAAGTATGTCAAGACAGAGTGGCAGTCCGAGTGAGCACTTAGGGGTTGCCCGGTCGACTGAACTGCTAGACTGGGACACAATTGTTAGCAGAAGTGGGTTGCCAGGAAAAGTTGCAGTTTACCGTAAGACAGAATAGGATAGAAAACTGACCGACATCCGAGTCTTCGTCCACCGTACTAATCGTGATTGTTAGGGGTCTACTTACTTTGGGTGAATGGTAAAGTGTCACACACACTATCTCTGCTTTGGGTTTGTGTGTGTGTGTGTGTGTGTCGCTGTCCGGGGGCTAAAAAAATTTCGACCAAACCCGGCTGCCACGCAACGGGGCATTGAGGTCATTTAGCCGGTGAAACTGGATGAGCTGGGAGTGGATACAGCCACAAAAATGCGACCAAGCATTTTCAGAAAAAAAAAAGATGATCAAAACAAGATCACGATTGACAGGTTGAAATTTAGATAATTCACTGCTGATTTCCGGTAAAACGAGAGTCGACTGAAAAGTTCGTAGGCTTATCAAGATGTTCTCATAGAATGTGAACAAATATGGTTTACTTTTCAATATCGCCCCTCTTGCGGTCCACATACTTCTTCCATCGGTGTTGCAGTGCTTGGTTCCATCGGTAAAAAGTCATCAGCTTCTGATAAAACGTCTTCATACGAACTTTTAAGTCTATGAATTTCTAGGGTGGCCTAATGGTTAAAGCAATGGACTGCGAAATCGTAGTAAGCGAGTTCGAACTCCAGTCGCGCTATTACGTCCACTTTCGGACAAATACCCTTGGGAAAGGTATGAACCCCCTTATCCTCCCATCTATGGGTTAAATAGGAGAATTGCTTTGGCATTAAATAACCTCCAAAGGTTGATATGCAATTAAACAAAGAAACCAAACCAAACTAAACCTATGAATTTCTCAGCAGTGGGGGACCCCCCACCCCCCTATCCCAACTTGAGTTTAAACTTCAATCGCGCTATTACGTTCACTTTCGGACGATTAACCACTCTTATCTCCTCAGGTATGGGTTAAACTGTACTACTCTTGTCCTTCTATAAGAATAGTTTTGGCATTGGATTATACACGAAGGTTGATATGCCATTAAACAAAGACATCAAACCAATTCAACTTTTTACTCCACCCTTGTAAATTAGAATATTGACGAAATCAAAAGTAATGTTCGTTTTGTTTTATAGAAAATAAATAATATAAAAATACTAAATTTTTTAAACGTTTGTAAGGCAAAAATGCTAAACCTGTTTAAAGTTTATAAGACAAATCTAAATTTGAGCGTCTAAAAACTGCATGGAATGTGAAACTTTGGGCACCAATGGCGTGTCCCCAAAATATATGCTGGGATAACCTACTAACATTATTATGACCTAGTTGGTAGAACTTATGGGGTTAAAGAAGGTTTTATTAGGGGTGTGGTTGTTGGGAAATTATGATATTGGTAACTGACTTTTCTTCTTATCCCCATCATTCACCTGTTATCTTCTTTTTGTTTGTTGTAGCTGCACAGGAATTAAGGACGGATAGGAAAGTGACAGGGATACTTTTTAGCTCAATTTTTTCTGGGTTTACGACTATTTTGTGGTGAGGGACGTTTGTGGATTTGAATAAAATAAATAAATAAAAGAACAGAAACGAATACAAAAAAATCATTATTTTCCAAGTGCCCTCTGACTGGAAGCTCGATCGGCGCCTGCCAAAAAAAAAAAAGCCTTCCAAGAAACTCTCAGCCCTTTTCTCTTTACACCTTCCTACTAGACAGACAGCTATTCCTGGTTCAGGAAGAAAGTTTCTAATTACAAAATAGTTGTCGACCTGTAGAATAAAGGTTAAATTTAAAGTATCCTTGTCTATTCCTTTTTCATTTTTAGTTTATTTACAACAACAATAAGAGAACAAGTTAATGGGGTAATAGGAGAAACAAAGGAGTCAGATACCAAAAACTACAAAGCCATCCGATAAAACCCAGTAATTAACCAAACCGAAACGGACGACTACCAACAACCTTTTAACCAATGAAATAATAATAACCAAACTTTATCAAGTCCCATATCTTTTCCTGAACCAGTAGAAATGGCCGTGCTTCCCGGCTGAGGCGTTTGAGGAGTCTCAGGAATAATTTTTAGTGATTATGAATTTGTGTCTTTCTTTAGCTGTCGCTGTTATGAGCAGGATACAGAACGCACCAAAAGCCTTAGCAAAGATGTGTGTTCCTACTGACAGCCGAGAGAAAAGGTTTCGTCCGTTTAGTCGAGCAATGTCAAGGTAATTGAGAAAGAGTTTCTCTTTGGTGCCTGGAATCCCTCTTTTTAGACATACACCGATTTCGTTTTCTGTCAGAGGCCTCCTGGGAGATTGTTTCTTTTGGGGGGGTCGTGTTTATTTTATTTTTTCATGTCATTATTTATTTATTATTTAATCCCCACAATCTAAAGCTTGTTGACAATTATCAAAGATTGAATTAAATGCATCACCCCCCGAAATGTTGACTGATTTTTTTCGAGTGTTTGTTTTTACGATTAACCTCCAAACGTAACTTTCAAAATAAAATTTAACAAATTTAAAACAAGTTTATACCATTGAAATTTAATAATTTCTATCTACATTAAATTATCTATGGTAATTTCATCATCCAAGAAATATGATAACAAATAATGAATTCAGTTTAAAAAGTATATATATATACTGCAGGGACGAAATATTGATAGCTTCTAGGCATTCAGCATTCAGTAGCTATTTTATTATTCTCCTCGCAATCGACAAGTAGGAGCTGAAGCTGATTCTGAATGCTCTGCGTAAGTGCTTACTGGAGTCTTTACCCAAAACGATTTTCATTAATTTATATAAATAAGAAGTGTTTATGTTTTCGATTATTTACCACTAAGCGTAACTTTCAAAACAAAATTTAACAGATACGAATGTTAATGCTATCATTTTAGGACAATGATAATAACAAACGAATTCAACTGAAACAAAATTTTTCAGAAAAGAATCTACTGCGAACAAAAATATCGAAAGATAAGAGGATTGACCCATTTTCTCTTTCATCAAATCAACTGGTGAACGTCTGCTTACAAGTTTCAAGTGTTCATTACAAAATGTATTAATTTACTGATAGAATTGCGACACTATACACAGGTTTAACTCTATGTGAAAGCATGTGTGTGAGAGTGTGGGTGCATATGTATGGTTGTGGGTTGGTCATGGGATGTTTGCCTCTCCATGTATACAGAAGGTCAACCGAGGTACAACCGGAAGAACAGTGTTAGTGGTCACTAACAGAGAGAGTTGTAGAGGTCAACTAAAAGGTAATGAAAAAAAGGAAGGAATCTGACCCCGGAAGTGGGAGGACACTGACGCAGGAAGAGAGACGCAGAAGGGTCAGTCTATCAGTTAGAGAAGGGATTTGAACAGCTGAGAATACTTAACTTAGCTGAGAATACGAGTCAGCGAAGGGATTCGAACTCTTGGAAAGGATCCAACCGTCCGAAGACACAAAAAATTAGTCGACTATGAGACAGATGAGCTGAGAAGTTGTTTTTTTTTTTTTTTTAGTGAAGGGATTTCATTGTAAAGGGGCACAATTCTCCTCTCCGCATTTTCTCTCTTTTGCGTTTTCGCCTGATTTCTTTCTTTGTGGAGTCGTCCCGAACGTGTATTTCAACCCAACTTCCTGAGAAAGCAACACAACAAATGGGTCAGACGTGCAGCGGGAAATGCATGTCCCATTGTTGTTTGATGCAACTGAGTTAATCTGTTGAATTAAATACGGATATTTTTCAAATTTCGTAAGTAATAGTTTTTATTGGGAAGGAACGCAATGCGTCCTTTGTTTCTTAGTAATACACATGGTGGTCATTTTAGTGAACTGGACATATTTGTTCTTGAAAAGAATTGGTCGCATTGATTTACTCTGTAAAAATTAAAAAATAAAGTAAAATACAACCAAACTTTAAAAATCTTTAAAAAAAATCTGATTTATCGGGGTGGGGTCTCTGAGAATATCTTGGTCAGTCTATGAAGTTTTCAGGCAAACTTCGTAAGTTGTGTGGATCGAAAACAGAGAAGTAGCCAATGATATTATTTTTACAAGCATCCCTGATTCTCGAGAGCCTGTTTGTAATTCCGAAAAGAAAAACTTGTGAGATAACATATCTGATATTAAAAAGAAGAGTTGTAGGTTATTTTGTTAATATTTCAATCGAGTATTGGGGAATGCGGTGTACCCATTCATTGCCATCGCTCCCACGTCCACTCTAGCCCGGAGTAGTAGCACCTGATAGGGTTCTATAGGGTCAAATAGAACTAAATTGTGTGCTTATGCTAAACAGAATCGGTTGAAATAGAACTGCTTTTGATATAAAACCTGTGTACTTATGCTAAACTGAATTGTTTGAAATAAAAATGTTTGATGTTTAACTGTGTATCAACAAAAAAAATATAAATGGCTTCAAGTATTTCTATTGTGCGAATTGTCAATATTAGCTAGGAATATCTAAAACCATTTAACTGTGGATACATTGTTTGTTTTAAGGAATGTTGTTTGAAGCTATAATTGGGCACAAATGATTATTACCATTAGTAGCTAGAAAGCATATATGTAATATAATGGCCGAGGGATTTCGTTTTATGCCTTTGGGTTTAGTTAGGCTGAGAATCTTTCGGCTCAGTGCATGGGTTAGCTAGGTGCAACATGAACGCAGGTGTTCACGCGCACGCGCGGCGGACGTGTTATTCAGAGATGTCAAAATAAAAATCCCAGATAGGGGGATGTGAATGACGTCATGCACCGGAAGCATGCGGAGGATTTGGGGAGATTTGAAAAAGTCAGTTGAGTTGAGAACTAGACACCGAACGAGAAGGGTCGACTTTCGGGGCTCGCAGAGGCCAGACGAATTTGCGCGCTACGGGCGCCGCACGAGATGGGAGTGGGCAGATGGAAAAGCCAGAATAGAAAGAATGTGTATCTCTCTTCTTATGTCGAAGAACCTTTAAACTCAAAGGTAATAAAAAGTTTCGTACTTGAACTAAGAAGTCGTAAGTGCTTTTCGTGTTTCGGGATTCCTATGTTCTATGTATATATGTTATGAACATTCTATGTACGTTTCACACATAGCCGTATCTGGCTACGGAACATATAATTTCTGGCTAAACAGACTGACTTTGGCATTATATAATACAACAAGTGTTGACATGCCGTTAAACCAAACGTTTATCTCAACTAGCTTAATTACCAGACAACTGTAGGGGATAATGAAGAAAATGAATGAATAAAAAATCCGATCAACAAATGTATGATTTTTTATTTCTTTAAATTAAGTGAAAAGTTTGATGTAAAACAAAAGTACAAAATCTTTTCTTGTAAGCAAAGATGATATTAGTTAGAACGTAGATATTTTTAATAGGTATAGTTAAGATTCGTGCCATGGAGTATAGCAGTAATTGTTAGCATAAAATAAAGGGACATATTTTGTGTGTAAAATATTCTTGATATTAGAGTGTCACTATATAGGCAAAGAAATATGTTTATGCCTAAAAGAAAATGTATGCGAACAATTGCTGATATTATAGCAGGAGACATATGAAAACTTTTTACGCAAATATTTAATGTAATGTAATTTTAATTGTAATATTTAATGTAAACGACATTTGTATAATTTTAGAAAATTAAACGAATTAAAATTAAATGCATTCATCAAAGAAAGAGATGTAGATTTTCACTGAAAGAAATAAACCGAAAGGTATTTGAATAAGCAATAATTCATTACTTACTTTTTGTTGAGTACGTATAGTCAATTCCATACTTACTGAAGAAATATATATTTCTTCACTAATACAATTTGGTCTGACTCGAAAATAGCAAAAAAAAGTTGATGAATTATCTATGAATCTAATTGACTTATAAATTACATTTCTGATATTTGGGATGGGAAAAGGTTTCTAAATTAATTTTGGTGTTGATCCTTCAAATTCTTCGCGGCAAATTGAATATTGTTGTCTGCGAAGTATCTCAAAAATTAAAGATTAGTGGGAATGTAACCATTGGTTGATAAATAAAAAAATTCAGATACAAAAATTACATTTTCTAAAGCTTTTTTTTTTTTTTTGCACAAGAATAAATTTTTTTAGTATTGAAAGCAGTTGATTTCCCATAAATCTCTCCGGTTGACTCATGCTTTTACAAATATTTCCACAGTTTCCTACAACAGAAAGTTTTCGAAAATATAGCAGCAACTCAAAACGCTCTCGAAGAATTCATCGGTTCCAGAAATTCAGAATTTTATGCTAGAGAAGCAAATGGACTTGTTTATTGTTAGCCAAAATCCGTTATTTCTAATGGTTCTTATTTCGATTAACAGCTTTTATTTTAAGCTAAGATATAAAAAGCTTTTTATTTTAAGCTAAGATATACTGCTTTAAAGTTGATGGTTAAAAACTGCAATTATTTTGGGGACAAACTAATGTATCGTCGCGGAACGAAAGTCTTCGCGCTCGATGATTCAGACTTAGATATAACATTAAATTTATTTTATTTTATGATAAAGCCAAAGCTTTTTCTATGTGAGCTCTGAATCTGTATAACTTCGCCCTACAAACGTTAACAGCCAGGGTATTCTCTTGGAACATTGACAGTTTATGAGGAGATGATATTGAAATTTAAATGTACTTTCTATCATCAAATCCTCGTTAATGCTTGTCAAGTTTAGGCAAAGAAATCAAATGCGACCTAGGAATAATAGAAAAATATTTAAGAAACATAATACAAATATAAGAGAAACTTGCTTGTTCTTGCATAGTACAGATGCAGTAAAAGCATTAATATTATTGATTTTATTATTCTCTTTTGAAAGTTTTTCACACCAGCGTTAGCCGATTGTTTATCACTGAAGTTTGAGTGACAGCAAGTTTCCTCAAGTCTCCAGGTGTTGAATAGCCATAATGATATCAATAACAACAGTAATAATTCAATTACAGGCGGTACGAACGAGTTTATTAATTTCTACCTTCAGCCCTTGGCAACACGAGGAGAGAGACACAAATCATAAAAGCATATTGCTAATCATACTATGCTGACCCCATCCGCGCATGGCGCATCTTGTGGTGTCCAAGATCTCAACCTACCTCTGCCGGTCGAGACCCAAACTGATCTGCTTTGATCAGATCCGAAAAACCTAGCCGCGCGCTTCAACGGTAGAAACTCGACTACTGTCTTTTCAAAATCTTAAAATTCTCAGGACATCTCTTCCGGGCATAAGGATGTTCTCGTAGTGTAATGGTTAAAGCGATGGGCGGCGGAATCGTAGTAAACAAGTTCGAACTCCAGTCACGCTATTACGTTCACTTTTGGGCAAATACCTTGGGAAAGATATGAACCCCCTTATCCTCCCAGCTATGGGTTAAATGGTACCACTACTGTTCTTCTAGAAGGATGGCTTTGGCATTAAATAACCTTCAAAGGATGATATGCCATTAAACAAACAATCCCATTCAATTCACTCCAACGGCCGTCCAGCTCTATTTCCTGTTTGGGGGTTTATTATAACAGATGGTGATTGTCATATCCTTTCCGCACGGGTGTAAGACTGCACCATCAGACGATGCACCTGAAGTAAGAAACACCGAGTAGTTCAAAGCCTTACCAAATTAAATAATAAAATATAATTAACGAAAAATGATTAATATAAAAAAAATCATTGCTTAATTATACAACACTGGACTCTTCTTAGTATTCTGGCCGATCTCAAAAAAGCTGTTGTTCGGATGTTCTCTTCTCATCCTCTTATTTCCAAGTCATTCAGTCCCTGTATCAATCCTTTGGTGATTATACAGAGAGGACCAATTACAATTGGTATCACCGTAACTTTTATGTTTAATAGCTTTTTCAGTTTCCTAACAAGGTCCGGGTACGTATCTCTCATTTCGCTTTCTTTCAATTTTACTATGTAGTCTACAATCTGACCGGTTCTCATTTTTTTTGTTGGTGACTATCCCAAGGTCTGGTCGTCTGGCCGAAATTAGGTAATCCGTTTGTATCTCAAAATCCCAAAGCAGGTTTGGCGTATCATTCTCTTGGACAAATTCTGGGTTGTGCATACACCATTTGTTCGCATGGTCAAATTTGAATTTCTTGCACTATTTCCAGGGAATTACCTTCCCCACCCAGTCGTGTCTTGTCTTATAGTCTTTCTGTGACTAATTTGCTGTATTCGCTTATTGTGTGATTGATCGTTTCATCTCTATCATCACATAATCTATATCTGCTATTTTGTTGTGTCTTATCTATTTTGGCTTTGATATAATTGGTCCTTATGGCGTTGTTTTGCACTGTCATCGGAAGGGATTCAGTTTCTCTCTTAAGGTTTCCCTTTCTTAGCCATGTTTAAGTTTTCTCGTGTGAGATGTCACTCGTTTGTCGCTTGAAATGTCCATACAGTTGTTTTTCTTCCCATTTTTGTTTTCTAGTTAGAATCGTTCTGTTGATCTTCGTGTTGTCAGTATTGTTTCTGGTCGCTGTAATCAGTCTTCCTGGAAGTGCCCGTGGTGTAATGGTTATCGTCGTAGGAAATGGACATGACGACACGAGTTCAAATCCTGGACGACACTGATTGCATTTCACATAGCACTAATACCCTTGGGAAAGGTATGAATTCTATTATTCTCCCTCCAGCTATGGGCAAATAGTAGGGCAGACTAGGTTCTTCAGCCTTGGTAAGGCAACTAGTCTAGGTGAAGGAAAACTCTGAATTCAAACCTATTAAACTTTGCTTTAAAAAATGACCTTGTGTCATATCCTGCCCGAGCGGAGGGGTTGGTAAATATAGTAATCAGTCTTCCTTAGTGCTTTTCTATGTAGTCGTCGAGTCATTGTATTGATACATCAACACTATCCTCAATGCTGGTTAGTTCTCTTCCTTCTTTTCTGGACATATATAGTCAGTCAACGTCATCTTTGGAATGCAAGGCATTATGTAACGTCATTAGTTTTTTTGTTCTTTCGTCAATTTGTTGAAGTTCTTCCCTCGTCCACTTTAAGAATGGTCCCGAGTATCTTACGAGGAGGACAGCCCAAGTGTTTATCCCTTTTATAAGGTTTTGCTATATAGTTTGGTTACTAGTAGCTTTCTCATTCTTCTGAGATGGTCTTTTTAAAATCTTTTCTTTCATTTCCACTTGTTTGATGTTGACCGCTTCCAACATTCCCAAGTACTTGTCATCATCATCATCATGTCGTGCCGCTAGCACAGATATCCCTGACCCTCTCTCGCCACTTTTCCCTATCGTTCATCGCCTTTGGCAGGTCCTCAGAGCTACATCCTGTATCCTCACATAGCTGCTGTATGTCCTGCTTTTGCTCGGCCATATGTGGGGGTCCATAGGAGTACATCACTTAAGTTTCCTTTTCTTCAAGCTTTCTGATTTTTTCCTTGTTTGTAGTTCCATTCTTCCCGTTTTTCATAATTAGCATGGCACATTTTTCAATGCCAAATTTCATCCCTATGTCCTGACTGTATATCCTCACCGCCGGTATTAGGGTTTCCAAATTCTTTTTCGTTTTTGGCAGACAATTTAATGTCGTCCATATACATTAGGTGATTAATTTTTTCTTGCGATTTAGAAAGTTTGTATCCATTTGTGCATTTCCTGAGTATGTGATTGAGTGGCTTATCATTATCATCATTATTATTATTATTATTATTTCACATCTTTTGAGATATTTAATTTCTGAGTAACAGCAAGTCTCTTTTTCTCTCCAGAACTATCCCGAGTGTTCAAACTGATCTTAAGAAAGCTGTGATCTAGATGGTCACGATTCTTCCTCTGATTTCTAGTTCGTTCAGTCTTTTTTTCAAGCTTTTGGGGACCGTTCCAAGTACACCAAATACAATTGGTATTACCATTACCCTCATAATATTGCGTGGATAGGGATTCGTGGCTGATTGCTTTTTTAAAACGTTAACTCGAACACAAATGAAGTTAACAGACATGACTAAACGATTAAAAAAATCTTCAGATTTATTGTCCCACAGAAACTACTGAATCAGCAATCACTGTAAAATATACTGACTGAAGGCATCATCTGAATATATGTTTCGATTTATTCAATATTAAAAGTATAGGTAATATCGCATGATTACGGCAAACAAGTACGTATACAGTTCTTAAATAAGAGTTGTGTCAACTGTATTCAGGTATATACTGTACTTGTGCTTTCGGGAAAGGCATGAATCCATCTGTTCTTTCCTTGACTATGGGTAAATAGCACAAACTGGGTTCTTTAGCCTTAGTTAGAATAACCAGTCTAGGAAAAGAAAAACATTGAAATCAGCTATACTCCACTTAAAAATTGAACTTGTGTCACATTCTGCCCGTAGTGGATGGGTTGGGTAAATACATATTGTATCCAAGTCAAAATCAGTATTGCTTATCGGAATGGTGCATTTTTTGGAGGAGGTTGAGGAAGAGGAGGGAGTCAGTGTATATGATGTCTTCGTTGAGTCTCAACAAGATGAAATGGATTGATGCTGTGTATCACATCCACCCAACTCGTCCGCCATAGCAACCCAGTTGGCTGGAGCTGTAGAATACACCGACTGCATTTCTGCAAAGGGGTAAGACTTCCTCAACGAGTGTTCTGGTTATGACACTAAACAATCAGATGGTGAAGCTCCAGTAATACTGGAGCTTTGGGGAATGCGGAGTACCCTTTCATTGTCATCGTTCCCAGGTCCACTCGGCCCCGGGGTGGTAGCACCTCTCTGGGTCGAATAGAACTGTTTGACATTCAAACTGTGTACTTGAACATTTAAACTGAGCGCAAACAAATGACATGCTAAACTGAATAGTTTGAAATAGAACTGTTTTTGAATTGTTAATGTAAAATAGCAAAACTTGAAAACATATAACTGTGTGCAAACAAAAGATTAATAGTAAATAAAATTATTCGTATTAGATGGAAATGAGTGAAACTATTTAACCGTATGCCAAAAAAAAAAAAAAAAAAAAGCTTAGGCTCGTTTAAAAATGTTATCGACAAAATGTGGGTAGAAATCATATTTTTGATATACATGTATAAAAATGATTTGGCATTACATTATCTACAATGGTTGATATGGCATAAAACCAAGCCAAACCAAACCTCCATCACAGACAGAATGCAACACAAGGTCAATTATTATGAGATACAGCTGATATAAATTTAGAGTTTGACTTTTCCTAGATCGGTTGCCGTACCAAGGCTAAAGGGCTCAGTCTGTCCCATTTACCAACTGCTGGAGAAAGAAGATAAGGTTTCTCAGGGCTTGTATTTATTTACCCAACTCCTCCGCAACGAATATGATGTGACACAAGGTCAATTTTTAAGCGGAGTTCAGCTTTGAATTCACTGTTTAAGTTATCCAATACCAGTGGCTGAAGGGCCAGTGTGCCCTACTGTTTACCCACAGCAGGAGAGGAAGAAATGTGTTCATGCCTTTCGTAAGGGTATTAGCGCGAAGTGAAACGCGAATAGCCTAATTTTGAACAGGGTTCAGTGAGTTAATTTCTTCTTCTCATCTTGTCCTTGGCGCAGGAGTTGTGCCAATAAAGATGATTTATCCACTGGTGGTGGTGGGGGGGGGGAGAAGTGATTGGTTTATGCTTTTCCCATGGATATTAGCGTAAAGTGAAACGCAAACAGCCGGGTCCGGGATTCGAACTTGGTTTCCTACTCTGATAACCGTTGTACCAAAGGCGCATCCCTGTAACCACTTTCAGACCTCGTAAAATATCCCCAAGTGTGGACATATGCCGCTCCATGATAAATGATTGTGTATTTCTATAATTCTATTGATCCATTAACCAAATATACGATTATTTCTGGCATTGTCCGTGATGTCTTTTTGCGTTGTTTACTTCGGAAATTTAGAATACTGAATCTATTACGAAAAATATATGAAAATGGTCTCGGTTGAAATTAAATGCTAAACGGAATAATGCTTAACGAGTATGGTTGAAAATAAAGATAATTTGAGAAAAACTCAAAATGTTTATCAATCAAATTAAAAGAGTTAATACCCATTCCGGGTATACGTTACGTATCTATTCTAATTTCTATGTTGAACTGTCTAGCGCCCAGCTCCTTACCTTGCTGTCGATGTGTCTGTTCTGTTGTACGCCATTTGTGTCTCTTCTTGTCTGTTTATTGTTCCAACATTAACTGTTCTTTGTTCTTCGGTGCTGGGATGACAAGCAACTCGGACATAATTTTCTTGTACACATGATATTTTATTTCATCGATGACTCTTTTTCCTGACCCATTGCGGACAACGGGGAATTGGTGAGCATTGGTGGAACGAACGCTCCAAGACAGCTGTTCTCACTAACTCAAGTTTCTATCTAACTTTTTATCTTTCTTGGATCATGTGATTACTCGCATCAATTGAAAGTTAAGCTTTCATTTGATCTCTTGGTCACTTCACATCACTCTAATCCAACGGTCTTTCCCTCACCGCTTTAAATCAACCACACTTCATGCCAAACCATAGATTACGCTTATCTACAATTTAACACGGCAAATCAACCCTTTTGGGTTATTTAACGTTATCAGTCCTTTTACAAACAAGCACATAGTTCATTTGTAAACGAAAGCAACTCTTGAATATGAATAATTTACACACAGTTACACGACTTCAAATATTCCCATCTAATACTCATAATTTTGTACACAGTTTTATGATTTCAAGTAATCTTGTCAAATAATTTGTACGAAATTATGTAATTTCAAGTGTTCCTTATTAATACTAATGAAACAAAATAACATATCCCATAATTCCATTTCCGGCAGAGTTTAATTTTCAGCACCAAAAAGGAAAATACATTTTCTTTTCAGTGCCTGTCAGTTCATGAGACAAAAGTGTCTTTGCAGACCTCTCGAAACGAGCCAACCATACTATGAAATTGTTATAATATTATTTCCCAAGATAAATAAGAAAAAATGCTAGAGCAGCCAAAAAAAAAAAAAAAAGAAAAGAAAAAAAAAACCAAAAAAACAACCCCGAAATGAGGTCTGTCACTTTGCACCGAACAAAAACTCAGAGTTGAATGAAATCAAGGGAATATAGAAAAAAAAGAAAAAAAAAAAAAAAAGAAAAAAAGATCAAATCAGGAAATTTATTGATTTTTATTCAGAAAATTTTCTTTATATTGTTATAACGCCAATTTACTATATCTTAATTGATTATCGGTACATTTTATAGTGATTTAAAGGTTTTAAATTAACATCTTTAAAACCACCACTATTTTATTCATTTCTATATCTATTTATATTACTCCTAGTGAGTGTTTCACACCAGTTTTAACAGATGATTTTTCGCGGGTCTGAAAAAAAGTAAGTATCTTTGGATCTCCAGGACGCTTCTTAGTATTCTAACTGATTTTACTAGTGATGAGCCCTTAATGTCCTCGATTCTCTCTCTGATTTTCCGGCTCGTCCAATCTCCAAGCCTTTGGATAATTTTAAAAGGTACCGACTACATTTGGTTTCATCGTCACCCTCATGTTCTACAGTATTTTTTTTCTTGTTCAGCTCTCTCTTTCTCTGATTTTCGCTCTATGGTTTTGCTGAAACAACAAAATCCACCAGGTTATAAGTTTTTTCTTCTTGTTAAGTTATACTTTGGATGGAACTTCGTTATCTATTTGTGTCTTAATGTCATCATCATCATGTCGTGCCGCTAGGATGGATATCCCTGACCCTCTCTCGCCACTTCTCCCTATCGTTCATCGCTTTTGGCAGGTCTTCAGGGTTACATCCCGTATCCTCACATAGCTGCTGTATGTATGTTCGAGCTGGTCGTCCTGCTTTTGCATGGCCATATGCGGGGTTCCATAGGAGTATATCACTGATGAGTTCGTCCTTGCTTCTCCAGCTGTGTCCTGCGTGTCTGGTTCGTCTAACTTGTATAGTTTTCGTGATGGGAGGCAAACAGGTCTCAATGTAACATACCCATAATATACGGATATGTGAAATAAACATAGGGAATCCGAAATACACGACATTCACGAAATTGGTTCAGGCACGAAACTTTTATTCACCTTTTTGTGTTTAAAGGTTTTTCGACATGAGGAGAGAGAGACACACAATCTTTCTATGCTGACTGCTTTTACATCATCAGCTCTCAACCCAACCAATATGCAGCACCCATAGCGCACAAAGTCGTCTGGCCTCGCCCGGCTCTGAGTATCGACTCTCTCGTTCGGAGGCAGGAACCCAACTGACTGCTTTTTCTCAATTCTCAGCCCACGCTTCCGACGCATGACGTCACTCACATCCACTGGTCTCAATTCTTATCTGGGATTTTTATTTTGACATCTCTGAATGACACATCCTCTCCGCGCGTGCGTGAACACCTGCGTTAATGTTGCACCTAACTAACCCATGCGCTAAGCGAAAGGTTCTCAGTCTAACTAAACCGAAAGGCAAGATATACAAAACGAAATCCCTCCGCAATTATATTACATCAAAGTCCCAGAGAATTTATTATTATTATTATTATTATTATTATTTGCGAATTTTTCACACCAGCACTAGCTGGTGTGATTTCGCTGAAATCTGTGACATCAAGCCTCGTCGGTCTCCAGGACTCTTCTCAGTATTCAGGCTGCTCTCAAAGATTCTGTGGTTTAGATGGTCTCTATTCTTCCAGTGATTTCCAATTCTTTCAGTCTCCTTTTTAAAGCGTTTAAAGACCTTTCCAAGTGCACTTATTATAATTGGTATCACCGTCACCTTCATGTTCTACAGCTTTTTTTAGTTCTCTTGCAAGGTCTAAGTACTTGTCTCTCTTTTCGCTTTCTTTGATTTTCACGCTGTGGTTCGTTAGGACGACAAAGTTTATTGTTCGGCAAATTCTCTTTTTGTTTTGTTTTTTTGGTAGTAATGACTAGGTTTGGTCTTCTGGCTGGGATTATTATTATTATTATTATTATTATTATTATTATTATTTCACTCCTTGGGAATTTTTTTCACCAATTTAACAGGCGGTCTTTCGGTGGACTCTGAGTGACAGCAAGTGTTTCGGGTCTCCAGGATTCTTCGACGTATTCTAGCAGTGCTGTGGTCTTGGTGGTCTCGATTGTTCATCGGATCTCCAATTCACTTAGTCTCTTTTCTAGGTTTTTGAAGACTGTTCCAAGTGCACCAACTACTATTGGTATCACCGTCACCCTTATGTTCCACAGCTTTTTTTGGGTATCTGGCAAGGTCTCAGTATTTATCTGTTTTCTCGTTTTCTTTCATTTTCACTTTGTGATCTGCTAGATCAGCAAAATCCACCTGGACAAGAAGTTCATTTTTTTCGTTAACACCAGGTCTTATCTTCAAGCCGAGATTAGGTGATCCATTTGTATCTCAAAGAGCCAGAGAATTTTATGCATCTATTGAACGGATTCTAGTTTTAGCATATACCATTTTTACCATGGTCAAATTTTAATCTTTTGCACAATTCCTAGTGGATCACCTATCCCACCCATTCATGCTTTGTCTTGAATTTCATTTGTGCCCGTTTGCTGCATTCGCGAATATGATTAACAGTCTCATCTCTTTCTCTATACAACCTACACTTGCTCTTACTGTTGCGTGTTACACATTTTCGCCTTTATGGAACCGTCCTTAATGGTATCATTTTGGGTTACTATTAGAAATTTTTTTCGTTTCTATTCTTCAAAATCATGTCCAAGTCATCTCGTGTGCAATCTAGACAGTTTGTCGCTCGAAGTCTCCATACAGTTGTTTTTCTTTCCATTTTTGTTTTCTAAACTTTGTTGTTTCACCGTTTGACCGAATGATGACGATGCTGTTATTGGCTGCTGTAATCAGTCTTTATTTGCTCTTTTCAGTGTATTCTACGAGTTCATGAATTGGTGCATCTACGCAATCCTCAACGCTGATGAGTCCTCTTCCTCCTTCTTTTCTTGACACATATAGTCTGTCTATGCCCTTTCTTGGGTGTGCATCAATTTCTTTGTCCTTTGCTCCATATGTCTGAGTTACTTCCGTGTTCATTTTAGGAATGGTTCAGATTAGCTTAGTACGAAGACTGCCAAGCTATTTATTCCTTTGATGAGATTTCTGCTTCGTTTCAAGAAGTTTTCTTGTTCATCTGAGGAAATTTTTTCTTGCTTTTTCTTTCATCTCTGTTTCATGGTGTCCGCTCCCGATTTTACCAAGTTCTTGTAATTTTAATTTTTCTCCAAGTATTCAGATGCTTTGTGGTATTAGTGGTCTTTCACTCCTTACGAGTTCTTCAAACTAGCATTAGCTCGTGGTATTTCAGTTGAGTCTGAATGACTCCAGGACTCTCCGGAGTATTTTAGCCGATCTCAATAGTTCTCGATTCTTCCGCCGATTTCCAACTCTTCCAGTCCTCTTTCAAAGCCTTTGGGGGCCATTCCAAGTGTTCCCATTATAATTTGTAATACCGTCACCTTCATGTTCCACTAATTTCTTAGTTCTCTGGCAAGGTCTAAGTACTTGTCTATCTTTTTGCTTTCTTTGATTTTTTTGCTTTGTAGTTCGCCAGCAAAATCCACGATAAGGCAAGTTATTCCCCCCCTTTTTTTTGGTAATTATCATTAGGACTTGTCTTCTGGTCGATATTAGGTGATCTATTTCTATCTCAAAATCCCATAGAATTATATACGACTCATTTACTTGGACAGTTTCTGGTTTATATATATACCATTCGGTAATGCTGTCACATTTCAGTTTCTTACAAAATTCCTTGTGGATCATCTTCCCACCCAGTCGTACCTAGTCACGCTCCTTTTGCGCTAGTTGGCAGCACTCGTTTATTAAGTGATTAATTGTTTCATCTTTGTCATCACATTTCTTATTCCGTTGTGTATCGATTTCAACTTTAATTATTATTATTTACTTTTTGGTCATGGGAACTAAAGTAAAAGTAAAGTTGTCTCCCTTTAGTCGAGGGCGACCCGAAAGCTCCCTTTTCAATAGCTACTACACCGAAGTGTTGGGGAGGGCGCTACTCCTTTCCCTGGATTGCTCCACTTTACCCTTGATACATACCTTATACTGCTGAGTGTTAAGCAAGGAGGTATCAAGTACCATTTTTTAAGTCTTTGGTATGACTCGACCTGGGATTGAACCCAGATCTTTTGGACTGAAAAATTGTGAAAGAGAATCGGTTTAATAATCTTTAGAATAATCTTTTAGCTTTGTCTCTTTAAATCTTGTAAAAAAAATGAACAAAAGTGTTAAGCGTCTAATAGCAAATAGAAATTTAAAGTTATAACAGAACTTTAAGAATTATATTTGGGGAATTTTTAAAAGAGTGTATGTTTGCTTGTCATAAAAATTATTCCCTAATAACGTTTCAAAAACAATGGTAAAAATAAAAGATGAAATTCTGAAGGAAGTTAAAGAATACACATATTTAGGCGCGCTTAAACTAACGATCGTCATCATGGGAAATGGAATCGGCGACCCAAGTTCAAATCCTGGACGAAGTTGTTTACATTTCCCTACATATTAATCCCACAAGAAAAGGTATGAATCAATATGTTCTTCTCTTAGCTATTGGTAAATAAATACAGGAGTAGACTGGGTTTTTTTTAGCCTTGATTCGATAATGAGTCTAGGAGAAGGATGACCCTGAATTCAGATCAGCTTTACTCCACTTAAATAACAACCTTATGTCGCATTCTGCCCGTGGAAGAGAGGTTGGGTAAATACATTAGTTTGCTAAAAATAAAATACTAAATTTTCGACAAACACGACGGAGTGGTCTCCACATCTTTCAAATAAAACCCAGTAAAATCAGAAAAATTAGATATCAAGAGGCATAAATCTGTTTGAAACAAATAAATTTTGCAATATCATTGCTCAATTAATTAATTCTTACTTATTCTCTTATAGAATACACTGACTGCATCTCTGCGGACGGGTCAGACTCCCCGCGGCGAGTGTCCAGGATATAGCACAAAACAATCTGATGGTGAGACCCCTGTAATGTTCGAGTTTGGGAAGTGCAGAGTACCCCTTCATTGCTAGTGCTCTCATGTCCACTCTGTCGCCAGTAGTACCTGGTAGGGTTCTATTTATTGAACAAATAGAATTGTTTGACATTTAAACAGTGGGCAGAAAAACGACTAAATTGAATTGTTAGAAATAGAACTGTTTGATCATTTAACTGTTTGGTTTGGTTTCTTTGTTTAATGACATATCAACCGTTGTAGGTTATTTAATGCCAAAGCCATTCTCCCAGAAGAACAGTCGTGGTACTATTTAACCCATAGCTGGGAGGATAAGGGGGTTCATACCTTTCCCAAGTGTATTTGCCCGAAAGTGAACGTAATAGCGCGACTGGAATACGAACTCACTTACTACGATTCCGCAGTCCATCGCTTTAACCATTACACCACGAGGACACACCCCTCATTTAACTGTGTGTAAACAAATGACTAATGATTAATTCAATTGTTTGTGGTACATAACAATATTTTGAACCCTTTAACAGAGCGCTAACAAATGAGAAATGTTGAATAGAATTATAAGTGTTTGATAGCAATAATTGAAACCATTTAACTGTGTAGAAACAATAACAATACTAGTGTGCAAACAAACTAGTTGTAACCCATTTAAACATGATATCACCTACTAATTATGTGCAAATGACTGATGTTAAATTATTATATAGCAATACTTTGAAATAATTTAACTGTGTGTAAACAAATAATTAATAGTTAAATGATTTCAAGTATTTATATTTACTATGTTCAAAAAATGAGCTTAGGTTCGTGTGAAAATGTTATCATCAAAATGTGTTTACAAATCATATATACTTAATATATATTTATAAACAGGATTTAGTATTAAATAACCTGCAATGGTTGATATGCCATAAACCCAACAAAATCAAACTAATTTACATTCCAATTTTCCCGAGTTAAAAGTTAAACTTAAACTTATACTTCACACACTTAATGACAATATGGCTGCTTGATTAGTTAATGACGTGATATTTTCATTAATTTCTATCTTTCTCATTATTTTTTTTCAATTGATTCTTTAAATTGGTCGTAGACATCATAATGAGAAAAAATATCCAGGTGCCAGTGGTGTAATGGTTATCGTCGCAGGAATTGGACACGGCGACACAAGTTCAAATCCTGGACTGATTGCATTTCACATAGCACTAATACCTTTGGGAAAGCTATGAATCCAATGATTCTCCCTCCAGTTATGGGTAAATAGTAGGACAGACTAGGTTCTTCAGCCTTGGTGAGGCAACTAGTCTAGGAGAAGGAAAACTCTGACTTCAAACCTGTTAAACTCCGCTTAAAAAATTGACCTAGTGTCATATCCTGCCCGATCGGAGGGGTTGGGTAAATATGATAATGAGAAAAAATATCCAAGAATTTTACGAACAAACTCTGGGGATTCTTCTGTTGATATAAAAATTTACTGTCTAAATCATATCATAAGTCCGTATTTAATAGAATGTTAAAAGGCGGTTTAATGTTTATGCTGACCGCAACTGCTTAACACTAAAGTCATCTTTTGATACAAGGGTAGGCTGAAAAGTTCATTGGATGAAATGTTTATATGATGATGTTATATTTACTGTTGATAACTTTTCTTTACTAAAAGGACCCAAGGTCTGCAACACTGATTGAAGAAGTGTGTTGACGGCAAGAAAGACTATAGTTGAAAAAAAAAGCTCATTCGGCCATATTCCGTGAGAGTATCTGAGTCTGCCGATGTACTTTTAAACCGACCCTCGTACTTGCATTTTGTAAGATTTAACAAGTGATTATTTAACAATAAATCCAATGTTGATGAGATTCGAACCAGGTTTTAGTAATAGTTTTGAGTTTAGCGAGGGTATATTATGTTTGTTACCATTTTTAGCGTAGAATATTTGGCTGCGCGCGTGTGTTATTCTCTCGCTAAGTGTTGTTGAAAAATTAAGGAGGATGAGGCCGTTAGGTTTTATATGAAGGTTTTTAATGGCAGTTCTTGATGGCAGCATGGAATAAAGGGTTTACGTTTATGCTGCAAGTTTCGTAGGCAGGAAAGAGGTAAGGAAACGAAATGAAGTTATGATAGAGTTGAGAAAGCATTTTAGCAGCTAAATGCCTGAGCGAAAAGTGCATCGTTAGGTTAAGGCGTTGTTGATTGTGTGAGAGGGAGATATGTTCGCCATAGTGTAGCAAAAGTAGTGTTTGCTGTTTGGGGACGGAAACGTTTGTAGTCACCGTGAGTTTGTGGTTCTGGTTGTTTCAGGGAGAAGCGTGAATGTCTCCAGAAAATGTTGCCCAGAGATGAAGTAGCTAGGCGTCGGAACGAAATTTGCATTGCAGTCGACATATCCAATTTTGGGGGTGACGTAAAGTTGTTCCTGTGTGTGGCGTATTGAATTCATCTAATTCATATTCAACTGGGAACCGTTGGTCTAAGAGAATAGACGCAAGGGTTCCATAAATTAGACAGCTTCCCTCATGGTGGTGTGATGCTGCTGCTGCTATTGAAGAGCAGTCAGTAAGACGTCTGTCCTGAACGAAGCAGTTCTGAAAAAGGAAGTGTTTGGCAGATTTCCCCAGTTTGTGCTGCCCGGAAAGATGGTCCGGATGAATAGGATAAGTCATCCTGATTGGGTGAAATTATGCGTCGACCCTAACGGTCGAATTAAATTACGCTCCAAACAAAAATACGAAATTCTTTCTGCTACATGAGAAAAAAAAAACCCTGGAAAATATCAGATTTTACTAGTAGTAATTGCCGCGAGAAGATCAAAATACACTTAATTAGGACATATGATGAAATTAGAGAAAAATTCTGAAAACGAAATAAAAAGACGTACAAAAATGATTTGGAAGACATTTAATAAACGTAGTGACATAAATACGATTACTTTATCAATCTGCTTAAAGCATAAATTATGCAATCATTGTAAAATACCAGTTATGACATGCTTGTCAAACATGAAAATTAATTTAATCACTATTAAAGAAACATGAGAGTGACCCAGAGATCAATGGAAAGTGCAATGCTAGGACTAACAAAGAGATAAACAGAGATTACCATGGATCAAAGAGCAGATTAAAGTAAGAGATATCACATAAGTTATTATATTAATAAAATTGTAATTGAGCTAGACATAAAGCTGGAAGGGAGGATTGCAGATAATACAAGAAGATAATAGAATGGTTTCAAGTGTTTCCCTCTAATACAAATAATTCATATACAATTTTATGCTTTCAAGAGACTATTTGTATATTTTTTTAAAGTACCTCTGAAAGAGAAAACTTCTTGAAACTAATCACTGTAGTATTGTATAAGACTGATTATCATACAGTGATGTGAATTGTTAAATAGGAGCAGAATTGAAATAAAACATGAAATTGAAGCAAATCCTCTATTTTTACCGGAATGCTAAATGACCTGAATAAGGAAAATATACGATTTGCTTCGGCAGTACGTATACTGAATAAGAATATAGTACTCACTTCGGCAGTTCATAGACGGAATAAGGAGAACATAGTACTCGTTTCGGTAGTATATATACCGAATAAGGAGAATATAGTACTCGCTTCTGCAGTCCATAGACTGAATAAGGAGAATATAGTACTCGCTTCGGCAGTACATAGACTGAATAAGGAGAATATAGTACTCGCTTCGGCAGTACATAGACTGAATAAGGAGAATATAGTACGTGCTTCTTCAGTACATAGACTGAATAAGGAGAATATAGTACTCGCTTCTGCAGTACATAGACTGAATAAGGAGAATATAGTACTCGCTTCGGCAGTACATAGACTGAATAAGGAGAATATAGTACTCGCTTCGGCAGTACATAGACTGAATAAGGAGAATATAGTACTCGTTTCGGCAGTACATAGACTGAATAAGGAGAATATAGTACTCGTTTCGGCAGTACATAGACTGAATAAGAAGAATATAGTACTCGCTTCGGCAGTACATAGACTGAATAAGGAGAATATAGTACTCGCTTCGGCAGTACATAGACTGAATAAGGAGAATATAGTACTCGCTTCGGCAGTACATAGACTGAATAAGGAGAATATAGTACTCGCTTCGGCAGTACATAGACTGAATAAGGAGAATATAGTACTCGTTTCGGCAGTACATAGACTGAATAAGAAGAATATAGTACTCGCTTCGGCAGTACATAGACTGAATAAGGAGAATATAGTACTCGCTTCCGCAGTACATATACTGAATAAGGAGAATATAGTACTCGCTTCGGCAGTACAAAGACAGAATAAGGAGAATATAGTACTCGCTTCGGCAGTACATAGACTGAATAAGGAGAATATTGTACTCGCTTCGGCAGTATATATACCAAATAAGGAGAAAAGAGTACTCGCTTCTGCAGTACATAGACTGAATAAGGAGAATATAGTACTCGTTTCGGCAGTACATAGACACAATAAGGAGAATATTGTACTCGCTTCGGCAGTACATAGACTGAATAAGGAGAATATAGTACTCGCTTCCGCAGTACATAGACTGAATAAGGAGAATATAGTACTCGCTTCGGAAGTACATATACTGAATAAGGAGAATATAGTACTCGCTTCGGCAGTACATAGACTGAATAAGGAGAATATAGTACTCGCTTCGGCAGTACATATACCAAATAAGGAGAAAAGAGTACTCGCTTCTGCAGTACATAGACTGAATAAGGAGAATATAGTACTCGCTTCGGCAGTATATATACCGAATAAGGAGAAAAGAGTACTCGCTTCGGCAGTACATATACCAAATAAGGAGAAAAGAGTACTCGCTTCGGCAGTACATAGACTGAATAAGGAGAATATAGTACTCACTTCGGCAGTACAAAGACAGAATAAGGAGAATATAGTACTCGCTTCGGCAGTACATAGACTGAATAAGGAGAATATAGTACTCGCTTCGGTAGTACATAGACTGAATAAGGAGAATATAGTACTCGCTTCGGCAGTACATAGACAGAATAAGGAGAATATAGTACTCGCTTCGGCAGTACAAAGACAGAATAAGGAGAATATAGTACTCGCTTCGGCAGTACATAGACTGAATAAGGAGAATATTGTACTCGCTTCGGCAGTATATATACCAAATAAGGAGAAAAGAGTACTCGCTTCTGCAGTACATAGACTGAATAAGGAGAATATAGTACTCGTTTCGGCAGTACATAGACACAATAAGGAGAATATTGTACTCGCTTCGGCAGTACATAGACTGAATAAGGAGAATATAGTACTCGCTTCCGCAGTACATAGACTGAATAAGGAGAATATAGTACTCGCTCCGGCAGTACATAGACTGAATAAGGAGAATATAGTACTCACTTCGGCAGTACATAGACTGAATAAGGAGAATATAGTACTCGCTTCGGCAGTACATAGACTGAATAAGGAGAATATAGTACTCGCTTCGGCAGTACATAGACTGAATAAGGAGAATATAGTACTCGCTTCGGAAGTACATAGACTGAATAAGGAGAATATAGTACTCGCTTCGGCAGTACATATACCGAATAAGGAGAATATAGTACTCGCTCCGGAAGTACATAGACTGAATAAGGAGAATATAGTACTCGCTTCGGCAGTACATAGACTGAATAAGGAGAATATAGTACTCGCTTCGGCAGTATATATACCGAATAAGGAGAATATAGTACTCGCTTCGGAAGTACATAGACTGAATAAGGAGAATATAGTACTCACTTCGGCAGTACAAAGACAGAATAAGGAGAATATAGTACTCGCTTCGGCAGTACATAGACTGAATAAGGAGAATATAGTACTCACTTCGGCAGTATATATACCGAATAAGGAGAATATAGTACTCGCTCCGGCAGTACATAGACTGAATAAGGAGAATATAGTACTCGCTTCGGCAGTATATATACCGAATAAGGAGAATATAGTACTCGCTTCGGAAGTACATAGACTGAATAAGGAGAATATAGTACTCACTTCGGCAGTACAAAGACAGAATAAGGAGAATATAGTACTCACTTCGGCAGTACAAAGACAGAATAAGGAGAATATAGTACTCGCTTCGGCAGTACATAGACAGAATAAGGAGAATATAGTACTCGCTTCGGTAGTACATAGACTGAATAAGGAGAATATAGTACTCGCTTCGGCAGTACATAGACTGAATAAGGAGAATATAGTACTCGCTTCGGCAGTACATAGACTGAATAAGGAGAATATAGTACTCGCTTCGGCAGTACATAGACTGAATAAGGAGAATATAGTACTCACTTCGGCAGTACAAAGACAGAATAAGGAGAATATAGTACTCACTTCGGCAGTACAAAGACAGAATAAGGAGAATATAGTACTCACTTCGGCAGTACAAAGACAGAATAAGGAGAATATAGTACTCGCTTCGGCAGTACAAAGACAGAATAAGGAGAATATAGTACTCGCTTCGGTAGTACATAGACTGAATAAGGAGAATATAGTACTCGCTTCGGCAGTACATAGACTGAATAAGGAGAATATAGTACTCGCTTCGGCAGTACATAGACTGAATAAGGAGAATATAGTACTCGCTTCGGCAGTACATAGACTGAATAAGGAGAATATAGTACTCCCTTCGGAAGTACATGGACTGAATAAGGAGAATATAGTACTCGTTTCGGCAGTACATATACCGAATAAGGAGAATATAGTACTCGCTTTGGCAGTATTTATACCGAATAAGGAGACTGTAGTACTCGCTTCGGTAGTACATATACGAAATAAGGAGAATAGAGTACTCGCTTCTGCAGTACATAGACTGAATAAGGAGAATAGAGTACTCGCTTCAGCAGTACATAGACTGAATAAGGAGAATATAGTACTCACTTCGGCAGTATATAGACTGTGTAAGGAGAATATCGTACTCGCTTCGGCAGTGCATAAACTGAATAAAGAAAATATCAAAATAACTTTCAAAGATGAATGGAAACAATATAGGGTTAATGTTCAACTGTAATGTCACAATAATAATTGTAAAAACACAAGAGGACGTCCTGGAAGAAGATAAAGAATCTATTTACTTAAAAAAAGATGATAAAATTAGAGAAAGTTAAATAAAATAAAATAAAATAAAGATATATAATGATGAATACATTGCTAATATGCTTAAAGTGTAAATCGTCCAATCAATGCATAATACCAATAATAACATGTGTGTGAAACATTAACATTAAAACAGAAACGCTGAGTCATACAGAGAGATCGACGGAAAGTGCAATACGAGGAATAAAAAAGAGGTTAACATGGATCAGGGACAAGACGAAGGTAAGAGATAATCACAGAAATTATTAAACAATAAAATTAGAAGTGGTCAGGACATATAACTCGGTCGGGGGATAGCAAATGGTGCAAGAAGATAATAGAATGCTGCTCAAGAAATAACTAGTGTAACAGATAATTACCAGATCGAAGATGGAGATATAAATTCGCTAAGACATGTAAGAGGCTGTCATAATTTAGATGATAATAACGGAAGAAATTGGGAAATTTTTGTCTGGCAGGGAACTTAAAATCGCTGATGATGTAATTGGACGAATTTTCTTGTCTTCGTTATAGTCCTAGTTACAATGTTTCAGCCGCTGTATTCTCCATTATTCTTCGGGTACGGTGTTAGAGACTATAATGTAAGTGAATAATTTGACTGGGTGATTTTAACGGCATGTCAATCCGTCAAGGGTTATTTTATACTGAGATGTTAGGGAATTCCGTTTCTTGTACGTTTATATTTGCATATTTTGTGTTGTTGTTAAAAATTTTTTTGCTTACGATCCTGTCGAATATGAATAATTTTCAAACAGTTCTATTTGATTGGTTTGGCTTGTTTGCGTTTTATGGCATATCAAGCCTTGTAGGTTTAAATAACCTAATCCTCTTTATACAAATATATCAAATATATATGATTGTGTTTGCTAGGGTTTTATGACATGTCAACCCTTGTAGGTTATTTATAGCCAAATCCTCTTTCTACATATATATTTAAAATATATGATTTGGTTTGCTTGGGTTTTGTGGCATATCAACCATTATATGTTATTTAATGTCAAGTCCTATTTATACAGTTATATTAAATATATATGATTTGGTTTGGTTTGGTTTGGTTTTATGACATATCAACCATTGTAGGTTCTTTAATGCCAAATCCTGTTTATACATATATATTAAATATATAGGATTTGGTTTGCTATGCATAAATAAAATTGGTATGAATAAGTAAATGAAATTATCGTTACAAAAATAAACATATTTCTTTATACACTCTACTTCTTCAGCAGAGCATCTCAAGTGGTGTTAGCAGACCGTCGCTTGTCTTACAAGCCATGGCGAGCGAGTTTGATTCTCACTGGGTGAAGTTCCCTTTCATGTAACGGTTATCATCTTCGGAAGTGGACACGATGACTTGAGTTCAAATGCTGGGCGAGACTGTTTGGGTTTCACTTTCACACTATGCTGTTCGGAGAGGCATGGATCTTTCTCTTCTTTTCCGTCCCAGTTATGAGTAAATGGTAGGACAGAATTTAAATTTGGTGTGGCAACCTATCAAAGAGAAGGAAAACCCAGAATTCAAACCAAGAGGAGACTGCTTAAAAAACTGACCCTCGGTCGTATCTTGCCCAATGCTAAGGCTTGACTTAGAAAGCGACCTCTCCAGTTACGTGGTGCATTCAATAGGTTTCCAGCCTTTTTTTTTTTGTACAGGCGTTTAAAATTGTCGTAGAGTTTTGAAAATTCATTATGTTATTGCTATACATCGTATGAGATGACTAACCAATTTTTATGATTTCAGGTTTAAATGAACAGCTACAGCAGGAATTGGAATACACCCTACTAAAGCCTGATTGGCACAGCCGGGGAATTTCAAAAATGCAATCTGGACGTGACGACACTTTAGAAGAACGATATGCAATAAAATTCTGTTTTAAACTTGGAAAAAATGACACAGAAACGTATGGAATGCTTCAGACTGCTTTTCGACCATCTTGCATGAATCGAGCATTAGTTTTTGAGTGGCATAAAAGATTCAAGGAAGGCAGGGAGTCTGTGAGACGATGAGAGGTGTAGGAGGAGTAAGGAAGTCAGTACACCAGAGTTGATTGGCCAAAGGGTTAGAGTTAGGGTTAGGGTTACTATGTTGAGGTTTTAAGGGAGTTCAGCAAGAGATTCCGTCAGAAGAGGCCAGCACTCTTCAAATCGGGTCAGTGGCATATCCACCAGGACAAGGCACCAGTCCACAACTCCATCCTAGTCACAGACTATTTGACCAAGATGGGCATCAAGCCTCCCTGTAGTCCAGACCTTGCTCCCTGTGACTTTTGCTTATTCCCTAAGCTCAGAGGCTGTCGTCGTTATGAGACAATTGAGGAGATGAAAGAAGCTGTGACGAAGGTCATTGACACGCTCACACAAGAGGACTTCCATGGGGCCTTCCAGAAGTTGTTGGAACAGTACAAGAAGTGCATTGCAGCCAGAGGAGATTAGTTCAAAGGTGACTTGAGTTTCATGTGTGTATTATCAATAAAAGTGTCCATACGAAAAAAGTCTGGAAACTTATTTAATGATCCTCGTACTTTCAGACTTTGGCTTGCTTTGGTTTGCTTTGTTTAATGGCGCATCAACTTTCGTGTGGTATTTTATGCCAAAGCTCTCCTTGTATAAGAATATTACTGGTACTATTCAACCCATAGCTGAGAGGATAAGGTTGTTCATATCTTTCTCAAGGGTATTAATCCAAAAATGAACGTAATAGCGCTACTGGAATTCGAACTCGCATACTACGATGTTGTAGTCCAGTACTTTAGCTACCACACCACGTGAATACACCCCCACAGGTTTTATGGTATCACCAAGGTTATAAAAAATAAAGGGGACATTGAATATGACGCTTGGTTTATATCTATTTACTAGGCTTACCTTGGTTTTAGTACAAGGTTATAATTTACGTGCACCGAGTGAGAATCGAACTCAGTTCTCAGTTGTGTTGGTTTGAAGGACCAGCTTTCTGATATTTATTCTGCTATGGAACACAATATATTTTCAATGATATGCAGTTGGGGAAGTGTGTCTTAGTCATCATCACTAAATTATATTTTTTGGGAGAAGAGAAAAGAAGTAACTTAACCTCTTGACTCGAAACGAAATACTAAAAGAATGATACAATAACAAAAGCTATATCCACTACTTAACTCGAGTAAGTAAGTCAGCAAACATGTAAGTAATAAGCCATGGAATCCTGGCGCCTGCCATTCGATAAGCACAAACAACAGTTGTGTAGTACAACAGTACACTAGCATGCACAAAATAGCAATATTGAAAGAAAAATGAGAGAGAGAGAGAGAGAGAGAGAGAGAGAGAGAGAGAGAGAGAGACTTTGCTCTAAGACAAGATGTGACACAAAACAATCAAAATTTCACCACTTCTTTTTTTCCCTCTACCCACTCCAAAAAAAAAAAATGACAAAAATGCCTTGACGTTGCACAGCTCAGCTTATACCCACAAGTTCTGGAATTTGTACTGTGGGGAGGTAAAGTCTAAGAGTCGATACCCAGTGCAATGTTTTCATGACACTTCGTCCGAAGTTTAAATCGCACTGGAGACAAGACCATGTCAGTGTGAGAGGGACGAAAATAGGGCGTTTGCACATACAGGCCTTTGAGCATCACTTTTCACCAATCTCCTCTCCTTCTACCATAGCCCACCAGCTGACGTCATCGGTATACGTCACCCTTGACATCATCGCTTCGAAGCGCGCTTTAAGTGCGTGTGTGATTCCTCTCATAGCAATGATGGTAATAAGAGAAAACAGCTTTATTCAAGCGAATTTCATGTCTTCTTTCTTTATATATTTTTTCTCTACCGTTCATTGCAGTTTAAAGCTGATCTGATATTTTGCTTAAAAGAAAAACACTTCATAGACGTATCTCTACTTCGTAAACTTCGAATGAATGTCACGTTCATTACTTGTACTTCTTAATTGATAGATTTATCTTTTTCCAAGTTATTATCAATATCTATCAATCTATCTATCTATCTATCTATCTATCTGGATGTGTGTGTATTTTATGTACACAGTATCAATGAAATATGTATATATTCATAATAGTATTAATAAAACTGTATCAATGAACATGCAATACTAATAATATTTTATACCAGTGTTTTTTTCATTTTTCAGCCATTTCTTAAACGATATCGGATATCATTATATATCTATCTATCTATCTATCAATATATATATATATATATATATATATATATATATATATAATATATATATATATATATAAAAAATGATAATAAAGAAAAATTTGCTTCGAACATAGTATATTTTAGAAAACTGATAAGTGAAAGCATGTTAATCAAAGTTAACTTAATTCTGTATAATATTGTTTCATGGGTTGTTTTTATTAACTAACTAGATAAGACAGAGAGTTAAAAAGGAATATATATATTATATATATATATATATATATATATATGTATATATATATATATATATATATATATATAGTATATATATAGATATATATATATTATATATATATATAACACCAATCAGTATTTTCGTATTTTCTAGTTCTTTTCTCTCATGTAAAGTGAGCTCTCTTGATTTAGAAGATTGCTCTCATACACAGCACATACACACACACACACACAAATATATATATATATATATATATATATAATATATATATATATATATATATATATATATGATAATTTAAAATTCAAAGTGAAGAAATGAACACAGCTGAGTTGCTGTTATAATAAATGGATTATGTCTAAAGGTCTAGACTGATATCTAAACAGTTGAATCATTATCTAGACGAGTCAGTGCCAATTCTCGATAATTTTTGATTGGCAGCTTCTATGAATACAGCTTCACTCTGGATACTTTTTGAACACGCGTCATATATATATATATATATATATATATATATATATATATATATATATTAGCATAATGGCTAAAGTGAGCGCCAATGGACTGGGAGACTAGGGTCCAATCAAACGTCTGTACCTCATACCAAAGACTCAAAAAAATGGTACTTGATACCTCTTTACTTAAGATTCAGCATTATAAGGTACGAGTCAAGGGTGAGTGAAGCAATCCAGAGAAAGGAATAGCGCCCTCCCCTACACCTTGGTGTTGTAGCTATAGAAAAGGGAGCTTTCAGGTTACACTCGACAACAGTCGGCCAACTTATATATATAAGTATTAATAAGTTTGGATAGCGTTAGCACAGAGTCAACAGTGCTTGGTCACTGTCAGTTTCACACCAATGTTATCAACTGACTGAATCGTTTGCGTATACGCTATACTTAGATATATTTGCTCTGTCGTTGCCTAAATCAACTTAATCTATTTTGATTTTTCTTGTTTGTTTATTACAAAACCAGCAGTCTATCAAAACTCCGAGCTCTTGTCTTACTGTCTCAGTATAAAAACAAGCAACCAGCATCAGACAAAATAGATACTGCCCAACCTGGGACTTTTGGCTCCCGGCTTCGACTTGGCTACCTTGGAGTGGAAGAAGGTTCAATGACAAGCATAACACTAGACCTTCGGGTCTAGTGAATCTATGACCAGCAAGGTCATCTGGCATAGGTACCGGGAGTGGGGTGGAGGGCAAACACTGTAAAGCATATATTTACATTGCACTGGACCTGAGGGAATCAATGAACAGCAAGGTCACCTGGCTTTGTACCCGGTGACTTAACAAAGGCAAGCATAGTTCACGTTGCACTTAGTGTTCCTATGATCAGCATTGACCAGCAGCACACAAGTTTCTGCTCGTGCCTGACCTGCCTCACTTCTAAATCCCTACAATAAAAAAGGACCTTGCGTCAAATACTGCCTGGTGGGAGGCACGGATAAATATCTAGCACTGGGCCGTCCGGTCAAGAGAATCTATGATCAGCGAGGTTATTTGACATAGGTACCAGGGGACATGGGAAAGGCTTGCATAGTTCACTGCACCTTTTGATCTGGTGACCAGCACTGTCCAACTGCACACGAGTATCGGTTTGAATGCAACCTCCCCCTTCTTAACCCCCTCTATAAAATGACCTTGGTGTAATGGTTATCCTCGTAGGGAATGGACACGGCCACACGAGTTCAAATCCTGGACGAGACCTATTGCATTTCACATAGCACTAATACCATTGGGAAAGGTATGAATCCAATTATTCTCCCTCCAGCTATGGGTAAATAGTAGGGCAGATTAGGTTCTTCAGCCTTGGTGGGGCAACTAATCTAGGAGAAGGAAAACTCTGAATTCAAACCTGTTAAACTCCGCTTAAAAAATTGACCCTGTGTCATATCTTGCCCGAGCGGAGGGGTCGGGTAAATATGATAAAATGACCTTATGTCAAGACCTGCCAAGTGGGAGGCAAAACAAATATCTGGGCCGAGGGATTAAAGTGTACTATACTATTCTAGCTGCTATACACCGTTTCTCTATTCCAGCCTACTATTTGCAGTTCATACCTTCTACTATAACTGACCTTTTTAGGTCACTTCTCTAACTATCACCACCACTACTACTACTACTACACTTTTCAAGACAACTTCATTGGAGCAGACAACTACTGGACCTCAAGGCACTTTCTGAGCCGACCAATCATCAGTAGTAGCTCCCAAACTAACGACCTGCAGATTACCAGCCAATGCTGTCTAGGCCGCCTCGCCAGACCGGCTTCTAGGCCGTTTTCAGGCTTATTTCTCGGCCATTATTTGAGCGACGACCAGCGACGACTATTCACTCCACAGCTGCAACATCCAGACTCACTGTCGTCAAGAACCATTTGACAGTCGAACTACCTTCAGACAGAACTTTCCTCAGATACTTTCGTTGATATTTTTTTTTCGCCAAATAAAGATTGTCTCTTTTAACATAATCAGCTTGCTCTACTCGTTGTCACTTCTTCCAAATGTCTGTAGGGTCGACATCATTATCATTGACCCAGCAACAGCTCTATCATTGATAGCACTCTTTATGAATAAATATAACAAACGAGAGAGAGAGAGAGAGAGAGAGAGAGAGAGAGAGAGAGAGAGAGAGAGAGGGTGCCAGTGGTTTAAAAGTTATCGTTTTAGGAAATGGGTACGGCGACACGAGTTCAAACCCTGAACGAGGCTGATTGCATTTCACATGGCTCTAATACTCTTGGGAAAGGTATGAATCCAGTTATTCTCCCTCCAACTATGGGTAAATAGTAGGGCAAACTGTGCTCTGTCGTCTGGGTTAGGCAACCAGTATAGAAGAAGGAAAATTCTAAATTGAAACCTGTTAAACTCCGCTTAATAACTGCCCTTGCGGGGTAGAGGGTAAATACGTATATATATATATAGAGAGAGAGAGAGAGAGACAGACAGACAGAAAGAGAGACAGACAGACAGAAAGTATCAGAGAGAGAGAGAGAGACAGAGAGAGTGAGTGAGAGAGACAGAGATAGTGATACGCGCGTGGGCGCACGCACGCACACACACATATATATATATATATATGTATAAAGAGAGAAAGAGATAGACGAACGCCCACACACGCACTTACATTTATATGTATATTTATAGAGAGAAAAAGAGTCAGATAAAGAGAGATAGAGAGATAGAGACAGAGACGCACACAAACATACACACAGATTTTCTAATTATATGGATGTCGTATTCAGAATCCATGGACTGAGTGAGAGAAAATCCGGCTTTGTGGTTGACTGAAGCATAGTCAAGCTAAAGTGCCTTCTGATGAGAAATAAACAGTACATCACATCATGCATTCCAAACGTCGGCCTTTAGAATTGAAGAAATCAACCGATCACAATTACTCTATGAAGATTAAGCGACGTAAATCATACCTGGTCACTTTAATTTCGCCATGTGAACTTGCGTACGACTAAATTATGAAAACGTTGAAAACCAAATGAAAATACAGTGACTCGATAAAATAGAAACCATTATTTTCAAACAAGGGCATTTTTCAACAATCTAAAAATGCTTTTATTATGTGAATTAAAATTTGGAATACACTTTTGTTTCCCTTTATCAGGTTTAGGGAGACAATGAATAATTATCTTCCCTTGAACTTGGTAGCATGTCTTTGGACACCTCATGGTTACGTGTCAATCCTATAATTCAAATTGGCCTTTTTCCTTCCACGTTCTTCGGTAAAGATATGGTTTTCTTGTCTCTATTCTTTGTACTATCAAGGCATGTCTTTATCTTTGCTCATTGAATAGCATTGAGACATAAGACCCTCCAAGTTTGGCCTATCAAAGAAGATAAATAAGACTTTTACCGCTTTGGACCCCTTTTCATATATTCCTCGTTAATAGAACAGACTTATTCTCGCCTCAGCATTGAAACATAAAGCCCTCCAAGTTTGGCCTATCAAAGAAGATAAATAAGACTTTTACCGCTTTGGACCCCTTTTCATATATTCCTTGTTCATAGAACAGACTTATTCTCGCCTCAGCATTAAAACATAAGGCCCTCCAAGTTTGGCCTATCATAGAAGATAAATAAGACTTTTACCGCTTTGGACCCCTTTTCATATATTCCTTGTTCATAGAACAGACTTATTCTCGCCTCAGCATTGAAACATAAGGCCCTCCAAGTTTGGCCTATCATAGAAGATAAATAAGACTTTTACCGTTTTGGACCCCTTTTCATATATTCCTTGTTCATAGAACAGACTTTTTCTCGCCTCAGCATTGAAACATAAGGCCCTCCAAGTTTGGCCTATCATAGAAGATAAATAAGACTTTTACCGCTTTGGACCCCTTTTCATATATTCCTTGTTCATAGAACAGACTTTTTCTCGCCTCAGCATTGAAACATAAGGCCCTCCAAGTTTGGCCTATCAAAGAAGATAAATAAGACTTTTACTGCTTTGGACCCCTTTTCATATATTCCTTGTTCATAGAACAGACTTATTCTCGCCTCAGCATTGAAACATAAGGCCCTCCAAGTTTGGCCTATCAAAGAAGATAAATAAGACTTTTACCGCTTTAGACCCCTTTGCATATATTCCTTGTTCATAGAACAGACTTATTCTCCCCTCAGCATTAAAACATAAGGCCCACGTGGCTTTGTCCACCAAAGAAAACAAATAAGATTTTTACTGCTTTTGACTTTTTCTCATATATTACTTGTTCATGGAACAATATGTACATTTTTCAATTTTTGGGACACGTATGTGTACTATTGTTAATACTTCTTTTTGTATTTATTATGTCTGAATTAAATGTTCCTCTATATGTAAATCAGCATGTTTTTCTTTCAATTTATTTAATGTTAGTATATCCTTGTACAGTGTAACCCGGATATAAGATAAACCCGTATATAAGAGACATGATTTCTTAAAAATTCTGGTCCCATATTAGAGCCTGTGTTACCTAAACAATATAGATAAACCCGGATATAAGAGACTTATCATCTGGGTCCGATAACTCTCTTATATCCGGGTTACACTGTATATACTAATGCTAAAGACCTTGATGAGTAAAGAGGTGACTAAATATCCTTCCTTGTACCAACAACTTAAATACGAGCATCGAATTTATAAAAATTTCTATCTTCTTTAGTGAAATAGTTTTTAACGCACAGGTTTCACATATTAAACGGTAATACAAAAACACACTTTGTCAACTCCCAAATGGTGATGAGTTACCCTGGCGTAGTGGTTAACGTGCTGGACTGTGACATTGTAGTAAGCGAGTTCAAACTCCAGTCTCTCTTTCACCTTCAGACAAATACCCTTAAGAAAGGTATGAACCCCACTTCTCCTCCTAAGCTTATGGGTTAAATAGTACCACAGGTTTTTATCATTATGGGTTTTCGGACTTCATCTTTATTGTTATTTCCACAACGTTTCGGCCGATATGTCCTCTGGCCTTCTTCAGTTCGACAAACACTTGAAGAAGGCCGGAGGTCATATCGGCCGAAACGTTGTGGAAATAATAAAGATGAAGACAATAGTCCGAAAACCCTTAATGATAAAAATCAACAAGCTTCGTCTCAGAAATTTAGACAACTAGTACCACAGCTGTTCTTCTACAATGATGGCTTTGGCATTAAATAACCTACGAATGTTGACATGTCATTAAACAAAGAAACCATATCAAGCCATACACATTGTTTGTTTTTCTCGCAGCAAACACGTAATCAAAAACGCACCTGAATGTCCTTCCTATTTCGTAAATCAAAGAATTGCCATGAGCACTATCAGTTATCGATATCAATTAATTATTGATATCAATTAATTATCGATATCAATTAAACTCTAAAAAATGATAAGGTAGCATACTGTTTGGCAATTGAAGCCAATTACTCGACAACCTGAGGCTATTTATATGAAGTAAACTTTAAAAACTTACATAGTAGACGTGAGCCGCCGGAAAGGAGGAAAGTAATATTGACATAAACTCCTACTTATACAAGGTGTGTTCAAAAAGTATCAAGACTGAAGCTGTATTTACCAAGATAGAAATGAACAATAAATAAAACATTTTTTCAACAAAATATTTTCTTCAAAATGCAAGCTGAGTTCAAAAAGTATTGAGACTGAAGCTGTATTTATTAAGACAGAAATGACCAATAAATGAAACGTTTTTTGCAAAATGTGAATTATGCAAAAAAAAAAAAAAAAAAAAAAAAAAAAAAAAAGGCAGTGAATGTAGCTGTATTTACTAAGACAGGAAAGAATAATGAATAAAACGTTGATTTTTTTTCAAAATACGAACTGGGATCAAAACGTATGTAGACTGAAGCTGTATTTACCAAAACAGAAATGAACAACGAACGAAACATTTTCTTCAAAATCCGAATTGTGCAAGAAAAAAAAAAAAGGACGGTGACTGTAGCTACATTTACTAAGACAGAAATGAATAATGACTTAAACATTAATTTTTTTTCAAAATGCAAGCTGGGGTCAAATGCACTAAAACAGAAATGAACTATCAAAGAAACGGTAATTTTTTTTCAAATGCTTGGTGTATTAAAGAAGTATGGAAACCGAAGCTGTATTAACCAAGATGTGAATGAACTGGGAAGAATTTTTGGTACTTAGATTTCATGGAGAACCAGCTGTTATAACTGGAGTGAAATACTCACAAAGAGTAAAATAATAATCATGGGGTTCGATCCAGTTAAAAAATGGTTTAAGCCCAAAAGAAACGCGGCGCAAGAATAGTAAAAAGAGTAAAATACTGAAAAATTGAAATCTAGACAATAATATCCTGGCTATAAGTCAAGATTCGACAGATGTGAAAAAAAAAAATCTGTAAAATCGTAAACGTAACTGTACCAGCGGATCATAAAGTGAAAACGAAAGAATATGAAGAAAAAAAAGGAAGAATACTAGAACATTGCACGTTTGAAACTGAAGAACATAAAGGTTATCTTCCACATAGAACAAAACTAAAAAAATCAAAACATAATCATCTTAGAGAACTCAACGTTGGATCGATACGTTATCTACAAGATAAGAATGAAACTGTTCAGAGAACAGAGAGGGGGGGGAAGAGAGAGAGAGAGAACGAGAGAACGAGAGAACGAGAGAAAAGTAAGGGAGAGAGAAAAGAAAGAGATAGAGAATAGAGAGAGAGAGAGAGAAAGAGAGAAAAGAAAGAGAGAGAAAGAAAGAGAGAAAAGAAAGAGAGAGAGAGAGAGAGAGAGAGATGTGTAAATTGAACTTAACCCTTTAGAACTTGATTAGAACTTACATTTAACTTTCAAAGGAAATGGTGGATAAATTTTCGGTAGCAATTACGTTGAATAAGATTCCCTTCGAAGATAAGAAAATCTCTAACATCAAAATGAATGAATCGATAATTAGACAAAAGAAATGTAGGTTCAGAGGAGCAAATCTAAGATTCTTTAACATTCTTAACAAATATATCACTAAATCCCTTAAGATAATGAGTGCAAATTGAGTTTACCTAAACAAATGAGGAATTATACCGGGAACTACAAAACTACGGAGGCGTAGAAACTAATTGGCCGCTTTAGCATGGAAATGAAACCATAATTTATATATTAATACTATTGTATAGCCATGACCACAATAAGTAAGTAAAGTAGGCGACCATAGTCGAGGGTGACCCGAAGGCTCCCTTTTCGATAGCTTACTACACCAAGGTGTAGGGGAGGGCGCTACTCCTTTCCCTGGATTGCTCCACTTTACCCTTGATCCGTACCTTATAATGCTGAGTATTAAGCAAGGAGGCATCAAGTACCATTTTTTGAGTCTTTGGTATGACTCGACCTGGGATTGAACCCTGGTCTCCCGGGCGATTGGCGAACACCCTAACCGCTAGGCCAATGACCACAATACATACACATATACATATGGAACACAACGACACAACAAAGACGAGCGACACAGTTCTTAGAAAAATATACCTCTCACTTTATTTGAAAGGGTTGTGTGTGAGAGGGAGTTGGAGACCGAACAGAACTGCAACATATTGACCCCCACTCTATTGGCCATAACCACGTTTCTTTCCCGTTCTCCTGGGTTGCTCAACCGGGGGCCTGGGGGCCCAGCCTCTCTGGAACATGTTCCTCAATCCAGCATCTTCTCACCAACTCGTCTGATCTCCAACTGATTGAATTTCTTGTGCACTGAGTTATATAATAGTTCATCGCCCTCCTTCTTCTTGTAGGCGTCACAATTTCGCACTCATTCAATCCGTCCACGGTCAAGGTTATAATATCCTGATATTCCTCGACCGGATGCACCTGTTATTTACACAGGTGCATTTCCTATTTTGACAGCCCGGCCGGGTCGGGGGCCAATATACAGCAATACGCTTGCACCTATCTTTCGTGCGTGTCACTCGGAGAAAAGAGAATATATTCCAGTAACTATGAAAGAAGAAAGAAAACGAAAGAAGCCTGTTTAACACATCTGTCTTCTGACTTCCTCCACTCGACAACACACTGTAAGATATATATATGTGTGTGTGTGTGTGTGTGTGCGTGCGTGTGTGTTTACTCAACTCCTACGCCACGACACAAGGTAAATTTTCATGTGGAATGAAGTTAATTTAAATTGAGAGTTTTCCTTCTCCTAGACTAGGGAGGAAGAGTCCCCGTGATGTAATATCTAAAGTGATGGACTTTGGCTTCGAAGTAAGAAAGTTTGAACTCCAATCGCACTATTATGTTCACTTTCAGACTAATACCTTTGGAAAAGATATGAACCCTCTTATCCTTAAATAGTTCAACTTCACTTCTTCTACAAGGATGACTTTGGCATTAATCAATCCACGAAGATTAATAAAGAAAGAAACCAAACTAAACGTTCACTTTGACTGGTTGTCTAACCAAAGTAAAAGAACCCATTCTGCCCTTCTATTTACACACAGCTGGAAGGAGGATAGAGATATGTGTCTTTCCCAAGAACACTAGCGTGAAGTGAAACACAAACAGCTTCGTCTAGGATTTGAACTCTGGTCACTGTTTCCGTTTCTTACGTGAATTTTCTTAATCAAGCTGGCGTTTTAATGGGTTCAGTTAGTTGATAATAATAATAATAATAATAATAATAATAATAATAATAATAATAAATTTAACTATACGAACAAATACGTCTGAGAAAATGAGTCGTACAAACTTCTCTGTTATTTTGAGATACAAAAGGATGACGTATTCTCGGCCAGACGGCCAGACCCTGTGATAGTCAACAAAAAAGAGAACCTGCTGAATAGTGGACTTTACCATTCCGGCTGATCACTGGGTAAAACTGAAAGAAAGCGAAAAGAGAGGTTAGTACCGAAACCTTGTTAGAGAAATGAAAAATCGATGGAACATGAAAGTGACGGTGGTACCAATTGTAATTGGTGCACTCGATACAGTCACCAGAAGATTGGCACAGGGACTGGAAGATTTGGAAATAAGAGAATGAGTGGAGACCATCCAAACTACAACATTAAGATCGGCCAGAATAACTGAGTGAACTTAGTCCCTTCAAAGTGTTGAATGATGCAATTCAAATAAATGTTTAACTTAATGAAGAAAAGTATCTTAAATTTTGTATGTAAATTTTTTATACGCCAAGTAATATATACCTTGCTTCTGAGTAACATCCACCATAGACTCTTCCAGATTTAGTTAACTTCAGGAGAAGGGAGACCAGCTTTCAGAAAATCAAGAAGCGAACAATTCATTATATCCCGCTTGCGCATTGGTCATACAGGACTTACACACTCTTTCATACTGAAACAGGAACAACAACCACAGTGTTTGACATGTCAAACGCCTTGCACCGTTAAACACGTTTTCATAGAATGTAGAACGTTCGCTCTCATCAGAAAGCGATTTTTCAAGGCGAATAACTTGAACGATCTGTTCGAGAGCGTCAAAATGGGTGACGTTCTATCCTTCTTGAGAAAGACAGCGTTGTACCAAAAATATGATGATTTGAAACCATTTAATTGTGTGGAAACAAATGAGATCCTACTTATCTGAAATGTAATCTACAAAGTATTTGTTAAGAAATCTTAGGTTAAATCTATCTATCTATATATATATATATATATATATAAACAGAACTTGGCATTAAATAACCTACAAAGGTTGATTTGCCATAAAACTCCAACCAACCAACCAACCAACCAACCTTGCTTCTTAGGAATAAATGTCACTCATATAGAGTAGTGTCGATAATTTATTCCATCACATTGCATGTAAATGCATTTACCAACCTGTCTGCACGAGTAGGATGTAACACAAAGTCATTTTTAAGCGAAATTTTCACATGTTTGAATTTAGAGTTTTTTTGTTTTTGTTTTCCTTAATCGGTTTTCACATCAAGGTCAAAGAACCCAGTCTGCTCTACTATTCAGTGATATCCTGAGGTAGAATAGTTAAATGCATGCCATTCCCAATGGTGTTTGCGCTAACAACCTCCCACCCATCCACACACGCACACACACTTGATAAGACACACAAACATTGAATGAAATCCACACACACACACACACACGCACGCACGCACGCGCACACACACATATATATGAATCTACCCAACCGCTCCACCACGAGCAGAATGTGACACAAGGTCAATTTTTAAGCAGATTAAAGCTAGTTTGAATTCCTTTTCCCAAGAGTGGTTGCTAAGTCTAAAGAACGCTGTCCTACTATTTACCCATCGCAAGGAGAAGAGCGCTTCAACAATAGAGGTTGCCCGTGAGACCTGAGTTTAATCCCAAGTCGAGTCATACCAAAGACTCGAAAAATGGTACTTGATGCCTCCTTGCTTAACACTCAGCATTATAAGGTACGGATCAAGGGTAAAGTAGAGCAATCCAGGGAAGTGAGTAGCGCCCTCCCATAATCCTCGGTGTTGCAGCTGTTGAGAAGGGAACCTTCGGGTCGCCCTCGACAATGATCGGCCTACTTACTAACATACTTACTTTATATATATATATATATATATATATATATATATCAGGTACGCTCAGCGTAACCATATTTACCAACCCCTCCGCTCGGGCAGGATATGAAACAAGGTCATTTTTTAAGCGGAGTTTAACAGGTTTGAATTTAGAGTTTTCCTTCTCCTAGACTAGTTGCCTCACCAAGGCTGAAGAACCTAGTCTGCCCTACTAATAACCCATAGCTGGAGGGTGAATAATTGGATTCATACCTTTCCCAAGGGTATTAGTGCTATATGAAAATGCAATCAGTTTAGTCTAGGATTTGAACTTGTGTTGCTGTGTCCATTTCCTACGATGATAACCATTACGCCACAGGCACCTCCATGCGCTCAGCGTAACGGTTATCACTGTCAGAAATAGAATCGGTGACTCGATTTTAAATCTTGGACGAAACTGCTTTCGTTTCATGGGAGAGGCATGAATCCAACAATTCTCCCTCTCGTTATGGGTCAATAGTAGGGCAGACTGATTTCTTTAACTTTGATACAGCAACCAATCTAGGAGAAAGAAAACTCTGAATTCAGACCTGTTAAACTCCGCTTAAAAATTGACCTTGTGTTACATCCTGCTCGTTTGGAAGGGTTTGGTAAATGCAAATATTTATATATATATATAATATGTACATGCTGCTGAAAAAAAAAACGACAGCTGTACAACTAACAACGTCTTCATTAAATGGTGGTTCAAGATTAGACATTGTTTCTTCGTAAAGTCATGTACGAGTAGAGTGTTCGCCAATGGTTTGGGAGACCGAGTTTCAATCACAGGTCGACTCATATCAAAGACTCAAAAAATGGTACTTGATGCCACCTTGATTTACCCATGATACTTACCTTATAATGCTGAGTGTTAAGCAAGGCGGCATCAAGTACCATTTTATGAGTCTACTATGATGAAGAGTGTTCCTAACAAGTAAGATAAGCATTGCTTACCCTATAATAATCATCCCACACAAGGTTTAAAAATATCTTCATTATTCTTTTCAATAGAATCGTAAGTAAAGTTTGCGAACTTAGTCGAGGGTAACCCGAAGGCTCATTTTTCAATAGCTACTACACCAAGGTGTAGGGGAGGGCGCTACTCCATTCTCTGTATTGCTCTACTTTACCCTTGATCCTTACCCTATAATGCTGAGTGTTAAGTAGAGCAATACATGGAATGGAGTAGCGCCCCCTACACCTTGGTGTAGTAGCTATTGAAAAATGAGCCTTCGGGTCACCCTCGACTAAGTTCGCAAACTTATGATTCTATTGAAAAGAATAATGAAGATATTTTTAAACCTTGTGTGGGATGATTATTATTGGGTAAGCAATGCTTATCTTACTTGTTAGGAACACTCGCCACCATAATAGAGTGTAAATATTGAAACAAAAAAAACTTTAAGACAGAAAGAAAAAACAAAATAAAACAAAACAAACAATCATATTAGAAAAATGAATTTCAGCCATTGACTGTTGATCTATTTTTATCAGATTTATATGAGTTTTAGAATTAGTTTTGGTCGTAAGTCAGATATATATGCGGATGTGACATTATTTGATATCCCCAAATCGTGATGTTTCCTCGCAACGTATGCTTTGCAGCATGGTACCTGGTGTTTTTTTATGTCTCCTTAGGCATCTCCGGGTTTTGCTGTCTTCTTAAATCAACTTAAAAGAAGGATCTTTGTACAGAACATATACAGTATCAGCCCAATAACTAAATACAGATCAAATTCTGTAAGCATTTCATCCGATTTTTCCCCAAAATATCCTCTTAAATTCTTTTTCTTATCTTTATTTTTGAAATCATCTAATTTGATCTTAAAATTTTCGACACCATTGCTGTTTTTCATCTAATTAGGCAATTTGTTCCAAAAATATGTTACTCAATCGGCAAAAAAAATAGAATTGGTTAGTCGACTAAGTTTTAAAAATCTGTCTTGACTGTAAATTTCCAGTTTGAAGAGAAATACTAAAAAAATGTTAACCATTATTAGAAATTCCATTAATCATTTTCAACAGTTTCAATTAGATTACCTCTCATTTTTCTGTCTAGTATTTGGTTTATTTTAACAGCATATTAACCCATTATTGGTAATTTAATGTTGAAATTTAATTCATATGTATGTTTTCAATAAAATTATTTCTATATTTTCACTGTTTCATTACGATCATTTTTAGTCGAATTTCTTTGTCTGCAATAAAATTAATAATAATAATAATCTCACCCGAGAAAACGCGGACGTGCCTAAGAAAAGGAAACCCTTAAGAGAGAAACCGAATCTCTTCTGATAGCGGCTCAAAACAGAGCCATGAGTACTAACTATATCCAAGCAAAAGTAGATAAGACGCAACAAACATCAGATGTAGGTTATGTAGTAATAGAGATGAAACGATCAATCATATCATAAGAGAATGCAGCAAACTTGCGCAGAAAGAGTATAAGACTAAACACGACTGGGTGGGCAAGGTGATCCACTGGGAATTGACCAAGATATTGAAATTTGACCATGCAAACAAATGGTATATGTACAACCCAGAATCAGTCCAGGAGAATGAAACTTCTCTGGAATTTTGAGATACAAACGGATTACCTAATCTCGGCTATGTAACACTATATAGGTGGCCCGCCAAGCAGATGATTCCTTTGTCTGTTTTGGCGCGAAACCAGACAAAGGGTTTTTTGGACCCTGAAATCTCGCCGTATCCGGAAGTGGTAACGGGACGCGAGAAGAGAGTCGGTTGGTGAAAGGAGTTGACAAGAGTTGGCGTGGAACCACGGACAGGGGCAGTTGACACCGGACACCGGAGCGGTGAGACAGTAGCAGAGAAGATATGGTCCAGTGAAAGAAGATCGAGTCAAGAGATGTCGGCATTCCAGTTGCTTTGAGGAATTTTCGCTAGTAATCCATGCTAGCGTTAGTCCATATATGCTATGGGAAATGTAGTGTTGCATACTCTCCTTCTGCTCTGAGTTAACCCCAAGCATTGTTCGTGTTGTTCGTTTGTCCTTCTATTTTCTCCGGCCCTCCTCGATCGTATTCTTGTAGTGGCAAAAAATGTGCGTTACCCCCCCCCTCGGAACCACTAGTTGATCACCGGCCGTGAAGGGAAATGATTAGAAGAGTGATGTAAAGTGTGTGGGGGAGAGCGGGGTATCGTTACAGCTAGACGACCAGACCTAGTAATGATTAACAAAAAAGAGAACTCACCGAATGGTGGACTTTGCTGTCCCGGTTGACCACAGAGTAAAATTAAAAGAAAGCGAAAAGAAAGATAAGTGCCTGGACCTTTGCTAGGGAATTGTAAAAAACTGTGGGAATATGAAAGTAACGAGAATTAATTTTTTATTTATTGAGAACTTTTTGTCCTCATCTTGGTAGTTTTTGTGTTGTTTCTTCTTTCACTACGTTTCGGCCAAATTTCACCTCTGGCCTTCTTCAGGGTGATTTTTACCGCGACCTCGGATAGGAATGCTGAAGTTCTTGTAACCGTATCCCCAGTAATTACTGCCTTCCATAGTTGCTGTCTATCACACCACGTTTGGCCAGAGGTGAAATTTGGCCGAAGCGTAGTGAAAGAAGAAACAACACAAAAACTACCAAGATGAGGACAAAACGTTCTCAATAAATAAAAAATTAATTCTCAGATTAAGAAGCCTCTCATCTCAAAATGATTCCAATTAATGAAAGTAATGGTGATACCAATTGTAACTGGTGCCCATGGTACAGTCACGAAAGGATTGGTACAAGGACTGGAGGATTTGGAAATAAAAGGACAAGTGGAGACCATTCAAACTACAGCATTGCTAAGATCGGCCAAAAAAACTGAGAAAAGTCCTGGAGACTTGAGGAGACTTGTTATCATTCAAACTCCAGAGGAAAACCATCGACTGACGCTGGTGTGAAAAACTCGAGAAGGCGTAAATTATAATTTGGTCAGGGCTAAAAAAGGGAAATCTCAAGAGAGAAACTGAATTTCTTCTTATAACAGTAAAACAACGCTATAAGGACCAATCATGTCAAAGCAAAAATTGATAAGACGCGAACAAGTAGCAGATTAGATTATGTAGTGATAGAGACGAAACGATCAATCATATAATAAGTTGGTTGGTTGGTTATGTTTTGTAGCATATCAACCACTATGGTTTATTTAATGCCAAATCTAGTTTACATATATATATTAAATATATACGATTTTGTTAACACATTCTATATATAGCACACTTAAAAAGCCACAGCTGGTTTACTCACACACGAATAAATGTTTCAAGTGTTTCAATCAAACATGAGTTTGATATAAAATAATTCAAGTGGTTATAATGATTTCACACTATTAATTTTCTTAGCATAAATTTAATGGTTTCAAGTGTTGCTATTTAACAATATTTTATTGCTATTTAACAATAGTTGATTGGTTGGTTGTGTTTTTAGAATTGTGCCCAAGTTTATATTTTTTGGTATAACCC